>UELU01080568.1:0-12253 GCA_900490025.1 Megastigmus dorsalis
GTACTAGATAAAATAAAATAATAATACAGATTTAAAATAATGGTAATTTATGTTCTAAAGCTAATTTTTATAATACAAAATATAAATATTATGAGAATAGTACCGTTAACACGTAAACAGATGAACTCGCGAAGAGTGGACTATAAAAACAACGCGTTGCCGCGCACGGGGTAATGCAGATCGGCTGTACAATTATTACTTTTATAAATCACTTTTTTAACAATAATCATTGCTATTTCACTTTCAAATTAAAGTTTAATTATTTTATAATTTTACTAAACGCTATTTTACTCTGTTTTGTGAAAATAAGTCCAAATTTAACGTGGCAACGAGTGGCACCACCCGAAACCAATAAATAATTACTAATAACTAATTCTGGCATAGTAACTTTGTTGCTTTTAATTTATTTGAAATTATCAATACATAAAAATATTTTTTTTTTATTACTTTTTTTCGCGTTTTTTTAATTATTTTAAATTTCCCTCTCTGAGAGAGCCGCTTTTGGGCTTTGGCTACGCTGCTATAAGTGCAATACGCCTATATAGATATAGTATATATATACATTGAAGCGAGAGAAAAACTGAGCGTAAAAAGGTTTGCCGGTCATTCGGCCTCCGCATCTATATCCTCGTGCATAGACGCATAGTAGCACGGGTGACGGGTCCGCCTATATTTCGCAATTATATACCTAATATTCTTTCTATCCTTTCGCTCGGGCGCAGGCCGCAGTACTGCACACAGCCTGGAGAGCTCAGAGAGAGAGAGAGAAAGAGAGGGAGAGTGAGTAGAAAATAAATAACAAGCCGGTTAAAAATGTATTGTAACTTTATTATACGTGCAATATCGGCGAGAGAGCAAGACACACCAGCTTGAGTGGCGAGTGAAAGTGAAATTGAGCGGGTGGCCGGGGCTGCTGTTGCAGGCTGCAGCATATTTAGCTAGCGGTACAGTCCCTGAACGCGGACGTGTTTTGCATCTGGGCGTTGACCAAACGTTTTAGACTATAGTATAGCTGCTCTAATAGTTTCCTGCAGTTCTGCATCGAGGAGTGACACAACACATTTACTTTCACTCTGCCTATTATACAGTCTTTAATCAGTCTGCGTTTCCTGGGGCTCCATAGCCTTCATCAACGACCTTCAGGATGGCCGACAATTACATTAGGTTAGGTAAGTCTGCGATGCGTTTCCGGGACATATTAACCCCGCGCGCATCATAAAATGTATTTTATTTATATTCTTGTATACCTATACCTCGATGACTCCGTCAAATCCGTCTATTCAGGATGTATAGATACAGATAAGATATATACTGCATTGCGAATACATATGCATGTGTATATATAGTATATAGAACGATTGTTAGAGGGGGAGCTGTTCAGCTGTAGGTGTTTTTTTTTGTGGGACGCGCACTTTTGCCCGCAAGGTTTGTCCTTGCCCTCTGCAGTGTGTGCAAGATAATCTATGACGTATGTTTGTGTATGGTACTGCGTTTTTGAACAATTTTTAGAGAACTTTTAAAAGTAAACTTTGATTATTTTGATCGTCTCGTGATTCTGATGTTTACTATTGTTCGGGGCGTACGGCGTAAATAAGCAGTAGCAAAGCAAATGTTACTTAAAAATAGCTTTTTCTCTAAATGTCAATAATGTCATATCTGTCAGGATGAATTGGGAGTACTCCAGAACTTAATCACGATACTTGAATACATTTTTTATTAGTTTCACTTCAATTAGCTGAATGAGGATCTATTTGTACATTTAATATATTTAAGTTACAAATTCAGTAAATCATGTCAGAAATAAATGCTGCTAAAAAGAAAAAAAGTAAATTGAAATGATTATTTTATATGTTCTAAACAACTTTTTATTGATAAATTATTATTACCATATGTAGATACAAGTACAGTATAGATACTGTGAACAAAATTTTAGGCCAAAAGTATCTTATTTATCAACATTTATCAATAGAAATAAGATAATGCTTATATATAAGTTTGAATAATACTAGAAAATAAAATTTAAAATACATTCTTTATTTTACTTTTAAGAAAATTATGAAATGCTCAAAGCTCTCTATGACTTCAATGCAACATTTGCCAAAACACTGAGCTTCCAAGAAAATGATCACTTTGTCCTGTATCAGAATCATACCAAGCAAAGAAATTGGTGGCAGGTGGTTAACAGTAAAGGTCAAGTTGGTTACATACCTTCAAATTATGTCACTACCATCAAAGTTCATCCTCAGTATCTGATAGACTTTTTTGATGAAGCTATTGAAACTTTAAGAGCTAACGGTGGTAAGCCTAGTGTTTCTCCTAATATAGACAAGCAGGATTTATTAGTGCGCTTAGTTGAGAAAAAACGCCAAGCTGAACTTGGTAGAAAACCTAAAAAACAAGCCCCACTGCCTCCTGACTTTGGAAGCACAACACCAGTTAAAGAACCGCCTACTAATTTTAATAATGTAGAAGACATTAAATCATCGTCTACTAATTCTTCATCTAGAAAGAATTCACTAAGTGAACTGCGGAAGCAATCTATAACTCGTGATGTACAATCTGAAACTCAAATCCGAGTAATTTACTTTTTTCATTGAATAAGTATTATCTACACTTATGAATGTTATTATTAAATTTTAATTTGTTGTATGTTTGTTACAGTCTGATGACCCACAAAGAAAATGTTCAGTGTCTAGTCAAAAGAAAGAGGTTCATAAAAGCAATTCACAAAGCAATCTCAAACAATCTCCAAGCCAATCTCCAGTGAAAAGTAGATCTTCAAGTTTGGCAGAAATAAACTCAAGAACTGCTTATTTACTTTTGGACCAAGTACGACATAGTACTCAGCTTAGTTATGAAATGTCAAAAGTTGCAGTAACTGTTGTACTTAGTGGACTTCAAGAAATGTTACCGTCAAATATTAGTCATTATTTTGATGCAATTTTATCTCAGTTGCAAGTGCCATTGAATTTAACAAAAATGAGTATTGAAGAGACGTATGATGCCAACAGATTGAAAATTATTTTTACTGAATTAACATCCTGTAAAGAAGATTCACAACAAAGAAGTTGGATGCTTTATGAAGATGAACCAACTATCTGTGAATACATTAAAGAACTCACATCAATTTTGGTAATTAAAATTATAATACATCAATCACTAATTGCTCGGTTGAAGTTGATGGAATTATATTAAAAATAAATATTGAATTCATAAATATTGTTAAATAAAATTATTTTTGAATATTTATATACAAGATTCAAAAAAATTGGATATAGTCTTTGCGGTAATTTTTAGACAAATGCTGATGCCAATGTATCGAGACATGTTTTGAGACAAGACCAGTACGAGGGAGTATCTACTCTTATTCAGTATTATCAGATGGAGACAAGATGGACAATAAGGCAACTTTTACTGCAGTCTTTTGGAGTTATGTGTAGTTTGGATCCTGTCGTGGTAACAATAATGTTGGAAAGTATTTTACCTATGGAGCTTGCAAGGTAATAATTTAGATCATAAGTAAAACTTTTCTACATTTAGAAAATTTTCTTAATATGTTATTATTATTTATGATATATAACAAACAGGGACATGAAAAGTAACCCCAGAAACGTTGCAAAATTAAATTACTCATCATTATTGTTGACTATGATTTTCTCAATGGGCGAGCCAATGCCAATTACACATTTTGGTAAGAAATATTTTGTTCACATCAATGGTGATAAGCTCTAATTACTAATAATTTAATATAATAAATAAATGTTTCAGAGCAGCTGGGTTCCGAATTCATATCATTTCTTCTAGATCTTATTGAAAATCCACCAGATACTGACCTAGATGATCAGATTCCAGATTTATTTGTAAATTTAATACTTTCGTATAATTTACAATTTAACGGTGCTGACAACGTAGTATTAGATGCACTGGGAGAAAGAACAGTAGCCAAGACTTTTACCGAAAAAGTTTTGTTTCTTCTTAATCGAGAAAGTAAGTTGATTTGTGGAAATACATGATGCATATGAAACTAAATTCAACAAACTCCGATTGAAGTCAAATTTATGTTATAGTTGATCCAGTAAGAATATTTGACCATGAACCTGCTCCACCAGATTCAATTCTAAAGCTCTTCATTGACCTATTTATTAACGATGACACGGCATCTCTATTCTACACAAACGACATCAAGGTCTTAATTGATATTATTTTACGACAGCTATTTGATATATCGCCGGGAGAAAAAAGGAGACAGTACTTAGAACTTTGTCGGCGAGTATTGAAAACTGCTAGTTACGAAGAACATCGACATCGATGTGAAGACGTGTTAAAATGTTTTACAAGGTACTACATTACAATAATTACTTTTATCTTTTAAACTATATTTCATACAAATGATTCGTGCATATCTATGGATGTAAAGATAGACACTATAGAGATAGTGGAATCTCGAAAAAGTATATTTCGATAATATTTATATTTTTATAATTATAATAATTTGCTAATTCCAAATATTAAAAATTACTTTTAGAATTTTCTGTGAGCAAATGCCAGAGAGTCAGGAAGATCAAAATCTTGTACGGGAAATAAGCAACGAATTCCCGCATTTGTTCAAGATGTGACCCTTACCCTTGCCTTCTTCAGACAAGAAATATGTCGAAGGCGAGGAGGATGACGTGACGCAGAATCTGGTTTGAATGGAGATTTAAGATATTGCGATTAATGCAAAAACTTACTGCATGTAATTGATGAATCAAACGCACAGGTGTCTGCGATCCGATCCAAAGATAGCTACATAAGTGATTTCCTGAAAAATATACTTATCCTTGCTTATTATGTTCCGCCTTAAATATTCTATTTGATAATTATATTTACAAAGTATAATTCTTTAACTACACAAACGGCTAAAAATTAAGCTAGTTAGATCTTGTCTTATTAGGCCCTACTTGATACATTTATGAAATTTAAGTTCAAAGGAGGAGAATTACTGTAAATATAACTAAATGAAAAAGTTGCGGAAACTGAATTCATTCCGAGTTAGAGGACCAGTCAAATTTACGAGTTTGTTGAAATTAATCATTAAATTATTGAGAAATGTATAAATAATTATCGGTTGTAAGAAAATTTTAAATAGAGACACTTTAAAGTTCAGAAAAATCTATTTCTGTGATATGATATAAACATTTTGTTGTATAACTTTATAATGCAGACAAAAATATATTTTATTACTTGGTTGAAATTCTGTAAGGGAAGTTTTTGAATCTACTTTTTTGTAGTATCTGTTAGTAACATAATTTTTATAGAAAGAATTGCTTCAAAAGCAATATTTCAATCCCTTTGCATAAGATCTTTTACATTTCCAACTCTGATTTTCTAAGACTTTAAAGTGGCTTGATATTTTCTGGGCGTATATGAATATTCAGTCTAGTCTCTCATTCTCTCTGTAGTACAGAGTCTTTACGCTTGCATAGAGTTATTACAACTTTAAAAGTCGAGTAATCGTGTACGAGACGTTAAATACGTTAAGTTTGCGACTATTGTCACTTGCAATGAATTCTCGAATTATTGTGATCTTTAATTAAACGTTAAGCGAATAAAGAGTTTAGAAACCGAAGTGAACCCTAATATTGGTCACAAATCTTTTATCCTTTACATCCACATTGATGAGCTGAATGAATTCTGCATCACTGAGCGAGGCGAGAAATAGCTTGCGAGACGTATTTTAATATTCTTTGTAAGTATGGGAACGGTCCATGTGTACTTGCTCAATAGGTACATCTATAATAATCAAGATGTACTTGCAACTTTATTGAAACGCGAGCATGTTTTCATATCCACCAAGTCTGCTTGCCATAAGTAATTGAGATAAATATCTCAATTTTGAATACCGCAAAGTACAACGTCTTTAAAAATCAATAAAGTTTATTAAAATTAGTTTGTATGCAGGGTTTTTGAAGAGAATCTGAAAATAAATTGATGAATGTTATTTTTTTGTAAAGCGTAGAGTGGAAAAACAAGTGATACAAAATTTATAAAATCAGTATAATTCTAAAGAAATAGTCAAAACTAAAGTCGTAGATAAATTATTAAAGTCAACTTAACGATTTGTGCACATTAAATAACGCTGAAACAATGAGTGAATGTTCGCATTTTGCAATGAAATCACTTTAAAACATACCTATTATTTATTTCATACCATGTTTTACATAAACTTTACAAAATCGATTGTTTCATATTAAACTTTACTTTTTTTCACTTGTCATGATTTGCAGTCATCAGTTATTCATAAACTTAATAATATCTCGTTACATAGAACAAAAAAAAACTTTTTTTTAATTGCCGTCTATGTCCATCATAATCAATGATTTATTTTTTGTTTAAAAAAAGATAGATTTACCTATAGGTATAGCGATACATAAGATATACAGTTAGCAAAGTTACGCTTTCATCTCGTTCCTATTATACGTTTCAAATCTTTCAAGATGTAACGATATAGTATATTGTATTGGAGCATCGATGTACAACATACAAGGACAACAAGAAGACGACTCTTCAGATTTTTTACAGACTTTTATTAACAACAATAAATACTGTCCATGAAAAAAGAAAAGAAAAAAATTCAGCAGGCACCGCGTGATAAGTTACGGTATGGTAAAAACTGTATTTTCCTTTTTGTTGTGCTCGTTTATAGCACACTGAGAATATTGAGCTATGTGCAGTGGGCCAAGGTATAAGAAAGTATATCGGCTGCTCTCTCGATTCGCGCAAGTCGATACTAAATTAGAATTGGCCATTTTTCTTGTGTAGTTTCTTTTTGTGTGTGTTGAGCTTCTGCAAAAGCGTTTTAATAGTGGAGAAACGATAACTATAACGCGTCTCCTCCATTCCGTGTTTTTTGTATTTTTTTTTTTTTGTTCTTTAGTTCGTCAAAAACTCGTAACTGCATACGTTGAAAAATTATTCTCCAGTCATCATCTCCATGAATTCTGAAACATAGAAAGCAGCGCATTATTAGCAATACTTGATTAGCCGAAATCAATATAATTTGCTAATAATCAAATTACTTATCAAGTATTGAAAAAGTGCATTAAATTATTATAATTAATTGCGAAATTTTACGCGTTTTTGAAACGACACTCCATTTTTGCATTTTTTTATTACCTATAAGCGACAAATGAGCACGTAGAATACTTGGCAAGCATTAATCTATATCTATGTGATAAATGTTGCTATAGTACAGATCCATATATATTCAAAAAACTAATAAATTATAAATATTTAATATATTAAATAGAAAATGATTAGACATAAATACATATATAAAATATCTGCCCAATAAATTTTCTAAATAATAATAGGTAGATGATAGGAGTAAATTGATCCCTATTGAAAAGACCTCGTAGATACCCGATAAAAAGGTGCAGATACACACATAAAACCTGATAAATTTATCGGGTTTTATGTGTGTATCTGCACCTTTTTATCAGGTTTCTATGAGGTCTTTTCAATAGGGATGGCTCGTAATGCTAGCAGTTTTTTAAATAAGAATAAACACCAAATTATTGATCTCTACGAGTCGTCGCAGTGTTTATTGTAATAATCATTTTTCTACTCGTAATCTGTCTCATAAACCTTTATAAATTTTTTGTAAATATTCTTTAAAAACGTATACTTAATATCCTCCATACGGTTAATGGTGTTATTTTCATATACTTAGTGGACGTTAAGTATTTCGACAAGCTGCTTTTTTTTCTTATACGTGGAGATCGAGAGTTTGATGTTTTTCCTTATTTGAAAATTTATAAGTAATATGCATCCAATTGAAACTTTTCAATTAAGCTTTCCAAGAGATTATAATAAAGAATTATTGTTAAGACAAAAAGAAATCTCTAAACCCACAATACCGATAATAATTATTTTTTGACCTTCCCAGAAACATTCAATTACTTTGCAATCGAATAAAAGAAAAGATAAGTTGGGGGTTTAATAAGTCTGCAGTGATTGTACATACACAGGGTACACAAATAAGAGACCTATGACCTTGGAATAATTCACGAGCATATTTCCGAACTGGCATAAGAAACAGTACAGGGTAGTATATACATTATATATAGCAGCAGCAGTGCATCGGCGAGACGTGTTTGCGTGTCCGGGATTAATATCCTGATGCGAAAAATGATTGTAAGCTGCTGCGAGCGCGAAAATGCTTTTGAAGGTCCGCCAGTCCTTGAGAAAAGCCTAACACTCATAACTGCCGTGCACTTGATCTTGCTAGTGGACATTTCGTGGCGAAAGTGTGGCGGTAATTCGCGTTTATTCGCGCCAGGGATTTAGACATATTTTTTATCCTATACATATATAGATTGCGCCGACGTGCAATCTAGGAATTTTGCATTTCATAATTGCGAGCGACATGTTGCTATACCGTTTGTTTTGTATTCTAGTGCCTGTAGCGATAAAAAGAGATTCCTTGGATTAAGGGGAGATCGGAGTCAGAAACTTGCACATTAGTCGTCAATTTATACAGAAAAATAACAATACTACATTAGTTATATAATCTGCACGGCGAAATATGATAATGCACTTCCTGCAGGTTCTCCGTGCATCGTGAGCTCCAAGAGCTCCAAGAATTAGAAAAAAGTCCACCAATTACTTCACGTCGACGTGCATAATCATATTCGTATTGGCAATACATGGAATGTTTGTAAAGTACCGAGAAGCAAATGAATGGATATCAAGCCTTATCGCATATCCGAAAATCACCAACAAAACGATCAAATAAGCCTCGTTTTGGTGTACTTTGAATCCTGATTGACTTCCAGACTGTGACGAAAATAAATTCTTAAACTCAAAATGAAAGTATTTTAGAATTCGCGCCAATACGCATCTCCAGTGCGCATGGCTAAGAGTGCCTTTTATAATTTATGAGCGACAAAATCGCGGCGATTTAATTTGAATTCTAATGACTAATACTTATACCAATAGTGATGATATGCCTCCATAAGCGTTCCTTACATTTGTTACGTTGCTTTATTGGTATTCTGAAATTCCACGCCATCGTTTTCTCTCGAATGAATTTCAGCAATCAGTTGTTCGAGCTGTTAATTTGTCAGACCGCGCGAATTTATAGTACTTTATAATACTTTGAAAAGTCAGCGATGTCGCTTGAAGTTGAAAAAGTTTAACTTGAAAACCGAGTCGCCGCAACAGTGGGACGCATGAAATTGCACCCTAACGCCTATTCAATTTTGTTCACAATTATACTTGAACAATATTTTATTAATTTTTCAATTAATTAAAAGTGTGCAGTTAAAAGAAGCTGTTGCGCAATTACATTTAACATTTGTGCAGTTTATTGGCACTTGGTGCAGTTACGAAAACATAGTATTTACGAAGATATCAAAATTTCCATATGGAATTAAAAATACAAGTACTAGAGTAACGTGCTAATAAAAATACGTCGATTGGTATTTTTTTTACAAGTTCGTCAATTTGCAGATTGGGGTGAGGTAGGTCGACAACCGTCATCAAGGCGGGGCCTTTTCGGGAATGGATCACAGATTCGAGTAATAATAAAAGATACGCATTTAATTACGAAATGGGTTATGAGATTGGTATATCGCTTGGCTGGGACGAAAGAGATCTTCGAGTCTGCAAATATATTAGAATTGTTCTTTTAAAGGAGAGCTATCCCAGTGTAGCAGGTCCTGAAGTAGATATAGTGCTCGATATAGTGTCTATTGATCAGCAAATGCTCGCTAGCCTCGCTATCCTCTATAATTACAACTAAGTATTAATGGTAAGTAAGCAAAATTACACGAATCAATAATATAATTAGCTACATTACGAATATAGCCATTTTCTGCGTAATTAGATCTTTATCTCTTATAACTTTCTAATATAATTAGCGAAGCCGGTTAACGCAACGCATCTTCGATAATCCCGAGTCGTATCGTTAACTCAACGCACTTTCCTCATTTCGCGTCAATTCTTTCCGATTAGAGAACATAAAGCGTTCGAGATAACGTGCATTCCCGTCCTTGAGATGGCTACTTTCGCCCCGCAGTGTACACACACACACACACACACACACACACACACACACACACACAAACAGTAACTCGAAAACCTGTGCTTACATATACAAATGAATATAATATATTTGACTTTCGGTGTACCAAGTAAGACATCCGCGAAGACGACTTACCGTCAAAGTCAACGGTGCCAGAGCCGTCGGAGTCGATCTCTTCGATCATGATGTCCAACTCCTCGTCTGTCAATTGATCGTCCAGCTCTCTGAGAATCTCGCGCAAGCATGTCGTCGGGATGTAGCCGTTTCCTGCACAACAACACGCGATAATTCCCATCGATTTATAAACCATCGAAATCGTATTTTGTCTATACTGTTTTGACTGATTTTCACTGATTTTTTGTAAATACCTTCTTTGTCGTAGAGTCTGAAGGCTTCTCGGAGCTCCTTTTCAAGGGCCTCTGCGTCTTCTTCAACGATGAATTTGGCTGCTAGCGTCACGAACTCTTCGAACTCAAGTCGACCCGATTCTAATCGACAAACAAAGCATGACTAAGTATCGATTTTTCAATCAATTCCCATTACGATTTATCATTCAATTTATATCGCATCAACAATTACTAGTGCATGGAGAAAACCGATATACTATAAATTGCTATATAGGTAAATCGCAGTAATCTTGGGGAAAAAAATGCATAATATCATACTATATTTCGCAAAAGCGATTTTAATCGAAGAAAAAAAGCAAGAAGTACTGGAAGTATGCCAGGTACAAAAAAAAGAGGCTAAATTTTAGAAAACAAAATAAAAAAATTGAAGGTTAAAATAGTAAAATTAATGGCAGGAAATGATAATCTTATAAAGATAAATAGTGAAATAACAAGTACGCTTCAAGACCTGAGTGCGCGACCCTAAGCAATTTATACTTCCCATTTGTTTTTCCGAAAATTGCTCTTCTTCCTCCCACCTGATGATACATTACTTTTATTATATCGTTTTTCTCTCTGAACGCCTACTAAGATCTCAACATTAAATTGCTATACATGACAATACGGTTATTTTGAAAACAGTTCATTTCTTTTCATCCTCGATTTGTAGCAGTTTTGACCCAAGAGCAGGTGTCACAGCGTTCGACGCCGCTTCGAAACTGTAAGAAATAAGAAGAAAAGGGAGCTTACTGTCAGCGTCGACCTCCTCGATAAGCTCGTCCAGGATTTTCTTGTTGAAGGGCTGACCCATGAGTCGAAGGATGTCAGCTACCATGTCGGTGGGGATGCTGCCGCTCTTTTCTCTGTCGAAACTGTCGAAGGCTTTGCGCAGTACTGAAACAAACGACCGAGGCATTCAGCGAATCTGATATCGATTGTCCCAATCCTCGCTGGTTTTTATTACTTTGCGAAAATTGGTGACTGGTGGAATTATCATTGACGCTGCATGGAGGTATATGCTATTTTGGTAGATTATTTTAACGGGTTAATACAATCAAGACTATTCTTTAATTTATTTTTAATTATTTTACAATTGGTAGATTTTTATAGTTGAAATTTAGCGTGTGCTGTCAGCAGTTCATCGTTTATACATTGCAGTCATCAGTTTTGATCGCTAACTAATTTTTCCTATTGAAATATCCTATTTGCATATATTGTCCAATTATTTCGTTTAACATATTACTAACTTAAATTCAATCATTTTACACTTGATCTAAGTAACCGACTATTTTGAATCATTTAATCTGAAGAGATTTTGAAATTTAGTGAGTCATCCTATAGTGATAGTCAAGGAATTTTCATCCACCAAGAAGAATTATGGGAAGCTCTTATTCAGGACAAGAGGCGAGGCAAAGCAATGGACACACATAGCGCGCGTAGTTACAAAAATACATCATAAATTCATCTAGCTGTTCTCTCCCTCGCATCGCGGACTTACAAACTTGTCGTCGTCTCACCGAGATATGTAACTATCCGTTTTCCAAAAAATCCACCCACACGTTACACGCGATCGAGAGTTTGCGGCCGTAGCTCCACACACGCACACACACACACACACGCACACGCACACACAATCTCACAGTCATCTTATAGATCTACAAATCATTCGCGTGCAGCGAAAATAGCGTAAAACAGCATAATAAAGCTTCTCTCGCCCGGCGGCGCGGGTAACATATATATATATATATATATATAGTGAGTTTCATTGCGCGAGCGTGCGCCTAAGAGAGAGAGAGAGAGA
>UELU01080570.1:0-11565 GCA_900490025.1 Megastigmus dorsalis
ATATATATATTTATATATCATTGCATCTTCTATCGCGAGCTCTCGCGCAAAGTGACAACGCGACGGTGGGTTTTTATCTTAAAGCAAAAATCAAAAAATTTAACGAACCGTATCCATCTCGTCGATTTTTCAAACCGTTCAACAAAGACGAGAAACAGATAAGAGTTTCGTGAATATTAAAAAAAAATATATTAAACATAAAAAAACGTTCGCAAACTTCCACGAGCCATTCTCACTTCGCGACACAGGCCTCTCAATGGTTACTTATTTTGTTTATTTTTTTTTTCGTCCCCTCTTCTAACCCCCTTTTTACAATTAAGTTTTCGAAACCGCTTAAAAATCTTGAGTCTTGTATTTTTTTATATTTTTCATAATAACGTTCGCGCAGTCTTTTGTCTAACATTTAATGTTTCATCCTAAAAGTTACTTGGACGATGGCGTCTTCGACGCTTGGAAGTTTCTTTCAATCTTTCACTCTTTCTTTTGTTTATTATTTTTCAAAAGAGCTCTAACTAAGATAGTTCGCAATTTAAGCAGATTTACGATGATCGTGCTCGTCGTTTTACAGGAAAGTTTAAGCAAAAATCTTCTTTTTTTACTTCATTCCTTGCTTTTAACGCACTTACCCTTTCCATCTCGATTTTAACTCGTTAAACTTGAAAATTCGTTTCCTCGCGCTATACGACGGTCAAATTATTAATAAAAAATATAAAAAAAAAATAAATCATCGTTAACGCCGCGCTGAATATCGCGATCGTCGTGAGGACAGAAAAATCCGTTCTTTCTTCCTTCACTTAACTTTACATCTCTAAAATTGTGAACCTCGCGTAAAGAGAAGAGTTTCGTCGAAGAGTGCAAGGTATTACTTATATAACAAAACGAGAGAGTGCAAGACGAGTTTGACTCGTCGTCTTTACGTTTTTTTTTTTTCGTCAGTCGACTATCGTTTTGGCCATTTTTTATCGGGAAATATATCTCGCGCATTCCCCTTTTACAATATACTCATCGAAATAACAACTTATCATTTATCGTCACAATAAATTCGCCTAGTCGCTGTCACCTATAACAACCGATAAAATTCTTATTTAGCTCATCGCATTGTCTTTCTCTCTACAATTGCCACACAATCAGTCCACGTCTTATTATTTCGTCTTACTTTTTTTTTTATTTCTCCTTTATAAGCACATACTGGAACACCGTTCGGTCCTGCTTAATCTCGAAAGCTCTTCTGTCTTCCATTTTACTTTCTCGTATCAATTTACCACCGATTTGGAAGCACTGTATATTGTTTTTATTTATCTTTTTTTTTCTTTTCTTTTCATTTGTTCTTTTTCACCCTATCGTTGTTATTTAACTTCTTCTTTTATTTTTTTTTATTTTTAATTAAACGTTACGAGAATTCGACAGGCGCGACAGCATTACGCGAAAGAAAATATATAAACGATCTTCGCGCTTACGGTTTTCGCACCGTCGACGAGTCAGATGTATCTCGCGTTCACTGGGAGGAAAAATCTGTAAACCGTTGGATTTTCCTTTTGTCGGGCCAGGCGCGCAATCATCGAGCCCCGCAAATCCCGAGGGCAAGCAAAAATTTTTCCATATATAAAAAGTCTACGCGATTCGCTTTGAAACGGAACGAAGAGAAAAGGATTTGAAAACGTTCAACAAATGGTTATATCGTACTAACGAAGCGCGTCCTCCCGACATTAAGGATCAGAAAAACACCAACCGGACCCTCGAGAAAACTGAAAATCGACGAATTTTTATAAAAATCTACAGCTAAATCAGTATAAAAAATATAAATTTTCCGCTCTATCATGTCAATAAATGAAATCGCGCGTCCACACTTGCTTCTCTCTTTCTCTCTCTCGCTCGCTTTTTCTTTTTTTCCGCTCTCACGTACAACAATATTGAAGTCCGTCCGACTCGTCCGCGGCGAAAGCCACTCGACAACCCTTGTACACATAACTTCTTTCTCTCTCTCTCTCTTTCTCTCTCTTTCCTAAAAAACGCTATACACATAATAACCGACGGAAGTCTCGTTTCGTATTCTTTGCATCTCTTTTTTTTATACACGCGCTATAACAAGCCTCTAAGCTCGATCCTTCTTTTTATTTTTATTTCTTGCGGCCCGACGACTCGGGACAGCTATCCGAGCAGAAATTCAGACCAGTGGGCTTTCATGCATTGTTAAAATGTATAGCCCAAGCTAAAACAATTCGCTTCATTAGTTAGCACGACCACTCCACATAAAGTTGTCCAACCGATAAAAATTTTCAGCTCTAAAGTTCTAAAGATATCGAAGGCCAAAAATAATCCTTGATTATTGGAATTTGAAATACTGATTGAATTACGCTTAAAGTCATTTGCATTTTACTGTAAAATCGACGACAGACTTAATTCATCATTTCGATTGCTGGCAAGTAGCCGATTGATTTTCCTCTCGCAATGAATAATTAAAATGTAGAAGAGGGCGAAAAAGCTTGACATCCCGTTGCGGAGTGGCCCCGCTTACCGCGGCAGCGAAACTGAACCCGGAAAGCTTGTAATCGTATGGTAAAGACCGGCGACAGTTTAACGAAGCCGAAAGGAGCAATGTCGCGTTAATAATGATGGCCGATGGAACATTATAATGCGGAATTTCTGTTCGGTAGTTGCCATTGCTGGCGCAGTAGTACGAGGCCGGGTGGTCTCGGCCCGACGCGAGCCCGGCCGGCCAAGCTCTATTTCTGCCGCCGATGATAGATGCTCTTGTGGTTGTTGAGGCTGTTCAATGTCCTGAAGACCTTGTGGCAGAGGGCGCAGACCGCGCTGTTCAGGGGCTGCAGGTGCTGCTGCTCCTTGTGACGCTTGAGCGTCAGCTTCGTCGACAGTGTTTTGCCGCACACGTCGCAGGTGAGGCAGACGCCCGGCGGCAGGAGGCTGCCGTGCAAAGGATGCGACAGGCGCATCGCTAGGATCGCAGAAGGCGGTCCTTCACATTCCCGAATCAAGTGATTTTTTTTTTTTTTAAATATAGATGTAATTTTTTTTGCAGAAAATTGATTGTTATGCGCGAAAATAAGTTACAATGGACATGATGAATCAATGTTGTGTGAAACCAATCAAGCATCCGATATTGCGTGTGTACAAGTTTGTTTTTTTTTTTTTTTTTTATATAGAATAAATTGCACAAAAGTTGAAGAAAAAAAAAGTTTGAAAAAAAGCATAAGAAAGTTAAGTTTTTTGTATTTTTTTTTTTATATGTCAAAGTTAATGTGTGTGTTTTAATTTTTGTTTTGAATTTGTCATAATCCGTTACGAACCAATATTGCGGCCGAGGCAACGGAGATAGTTCCACGTGCGGATGGCACCCCCAGCACAAATCCGTTCGTGAAGGTAGGTAGTAGTAGAGGTACACACAGAACAATGACGAACCAGAGCACGTATAGCCGAGCGAGACCGGGACCGGGAACAAACAAGAACAAAGATACGGCTGCCATTAATATTGTGGACACATTAGTAACGATGCTGGTACTTTTCTATAGAAAGAGAGCGGGGGCGAATAAAAAAAAGTGGGGGCTGGACGGTTTTGGAAGGCAGGTGGGGGAAGTTAGGGTGAGAAAATAAAGTAACGACATTTATTTTCGTATAAAAGATTGATTCTATTCTCATTTAATTTGCGTTTCTTTCGTTATCTTTGTTTATTATTTTTCATTTAAATTGTTGCATTTGAAAAAAATAGAAATTAAGAAATATCAAGAAAGAGAAAAAGACAAGAAACTAACGGACGGATTGAAAAGATTAAATGCTAAGAAATACTCTATTATTACTGTCGACATTTTTCAATAGTTTTTTTGTTAAATAAAATTTCTTTATATTTACTTAAAGATGCGAACGCTTTGTCGTCTTCATAATAGAGACGGGTCTTAATTCAAGAAAGAGAGACAGACAAGAGAAAAGGCTCGGGGCTCTGGTTTGTCATTGATTATGGTAATGTGTGACTTGTGTCGGCTTACACGATGACGGTGATAATAATAATGATAATAATAAAGATAAGTTTTATTTTTCCAAACAATTTCGTTTTATTTATTTCTTTTCTTTTCACCCGTTTCCCGGCACAAAAAGTCGTGACTCGTACTCTCGCTCGATGGGAAAGCCAAATTAAGATCAAATGTAAACAAACTTGTTGCACGTCTTGTGCCGATAATATTATGAATAGATTTTGAAAATTAAAATAAACATACCATTCTCAATGCTTCCCCGGGCGTGGACGAGTGTAGTGTCTAATGATAAGGAGAATATTTAATTTTCCAATTCATTTTCTTTTTGCTTTTACGTTTTCGTTCGTTACAAGCGCGGACAAGCTTTTTGACCACGCCGAACGCGTATTATAATTACTTTCACTAAAAGGGATGGGATGAGCGCTTTCGAGTTCTCCTTTTATATGTATACGTGTATATATATATATATTTTTGCAGCACTCGAACGCGGCTAATGACAAAAAAAAGTTGCACGCCAAAGTCCGTGGGACAGCGGCATAAAGATTACTACTTTTCATTTTTTGCGTACAAAGATGACTTTTATTCATAAATAATGAGAAAAACGGTGTGTGAGTACATAAAAAAATGAAAAAAAGCGACAAAAAAGAATTAATAATAATTGTAATAACCTGGACCCCTCGAAAAAAATAAAAACGAATAATTAGCAAACTGAGGTATAAAAAAATTGTTTTTCTATTTACACGGCTCGACAGAGAGTAAACACTCTGGCGCTTTCTTTTCGCTCTCTTACTGTCTTTCTCTCTCTTTCTCTATAGTCTGGATAGGACCCAGAACTCGAGATTAAATCGCCTGCTCTATACATTATATAAATTTTTTTTAATTTTTTTATATATATTTCGTATTATCGATAACTCGGGCATTCGCTATTTTCCTTTTCTATATATATTCGGTAAATGGAATATGATGTCAGGCCAAACAAATGGCGGTATACAATAAACATTTGAAATAAAAAAATACATCGTAACAATATTATTATCTTCTAATAGCAACGCTGCGCTACATTTAATAAATTAAAGAAGAAATATTAAAGAAGATAAAAAGAATGGGATAAAATGACGCATTCTTTTCTCTCTCTCTCGGTGTACACATTGCGCGAACGAGGAAAACTTCTCAAATTTCGTCACGCTCTATCTCGCTCTCTCTCTCTCTCTCTCTCTCTCTCTCTCTCTCGCTCGTCTATCCCTTACGCGTCTGCTTGTATACACACAGGCATACACATACACAATCGCGGCTCTTTTCGTATCATCTTTGCGAGAAGCGCGGACGAAGGGAAAAGGAGAAAAAACCAGAAGGGCAACCACTGATTATACTTGAAAATAATTTATTACAGCACGTGCGTGACTGCATGACGTAATTTACGATGTTCCTTTAGCGAATTCAAGTTTGGCCCCCGCGCGCGAACTCCCAGTTGATAAAAACTCGCGCTCCGCGAAAAACTCGGTGAAAAAGACTTGCGAGAGGATGTGAAAAAAACACGAGTGTGCTAATAGTCGTATGGCGCGACTTAACTTTCACCACAGAGACTAACAGAAATTACAAATTATTGCTTCCATAATACATGAACGCGATGGAGGCAAAGTTTAAACGCTTTCCCTCCGCGACCGTCGGTGTGTATATTCGATATACACGTAATATTCGGCGTCAGCCCGAACGAAAAATGATGTAGAACATAGACGCGTCGTTTTAGACACACACTCGCGCATACACTCACCCACCCTCACACACACACATATCGCACGGCGTTCCCTTTGTTTCGTCAAGTTTTTCCCGCTCGGTTTTAAAACTGCGCGCTCGCACGCTCGCGTAATTGCAATATATTTATTTAATTTGCACTCAGGTTTTCGAACTATGCGAACTTTGCTCCGTCCCTCCTGCAAATTAATCGCATGTTGTGTGTGTGTGTTTTTTTTTTCTTTCTTTAATTGGCGATTTAAATACACAAAAGAAAATGAATAAGAACTTACATAATTACAATAGTTAATTCCAAAAGTAACCAAGAGATAGTGGTAAAATAATTTTTAGATAATCATTAAAATTATAAAGAATTACGTATATAATGATTAATTTAGTGAACGATAAACTTATATAAAAAGAAAATTATTCAAGAAATACTAATTCAAAAGATCGCTCGCAATCGGGCGCGTGATAAACTAATTTTAAAATAATCTCTTAATAGAATTGAAAGAAGAAAAAAAGAAAAGATAAAAGATATATTTGAAATTATAAGAACCGATTAAATGTACCAATCATCGATCTCGTGAAAAACACCAAATTCCCCGTAAAAAATTACAGCTGATCGCCACTCATCTCCTCGACTTGTCTAACATGTATACTTATGTATCGCAAGTCATTTATTTACAAGTAACGTGACGCGGCTTAGATCCTAATCTTAACGAACTAATTGAACTTTCTGCGGTATACAGGATAGAAGCATCCTGGAGACCCTTAGACCTTATTGAGACAGGTACCGAAATTTATTATTACTGAAAACTTTGTCAACTCTCTGCAACGGAAACGTGTCGCGTTGTCTCTCTCGCGCAGTTCCAAAAAACTCTCATCGCACACACCCTCACTCTCTATCCATCTGTTTTCCTTTTGTCACACACTCCTAAAAACAGTCGACCTGATGAACGGGCGATATTGCAGCCAGGCCATAATTAAGGTTGACGCGCTCTCACGTGAGACGCGACTGTTGTTGCACATAATTCTGTTGCTGCTGAATCTGTTGTTGGTGTTGTTGGTGCTGTTGCTGCTGCTGCTGTTGCTGCTGCTGCTGCTCGTCCTCCTTGCGCTGCTGCTCGTTCTTGTTGTGCTGACGATGGTAGATGCTCTTGTGGTTACGCAGACTGTTGAGACTGGAGTAAACCCTCTTGCAGATGTTACAGATCGGCTCCTTGCTCGGCCTCGTGTGTACGTTCTGTATGTGCCGCTTCAACCGCGTTAGGGAGGTCAGGTTTTTGTTGCAGGGCTCGCATCGAAACTCATCGGTCGCGCCGCTGCCGGCCAACAGACCTGGCGGCAGAACCAGACACACAATGTGGGTTACTTTTTGTTTTTTTTTGGCTCCACTTTTTTTTTTAGTTTTGTTCTCTTCATTTGAATTTTGGACTTTTAGTGGCTTAGCTTAGACTTTACTTTATATGGATTGTTTTGTTTGTTTCAGATAAAGCGCCTCGAAGAGGGGAAGAAGAAGAGTAGAAGCGGTCCGCATGTTCCGATTTCTCTATATATGCATAATTATCATCAGATTCATCAGGCTTTTCACGCACTCGTCTGTCTTTCTAACGGTAAGTCAGTGATTGTCGGATCATTTATCGATATGACACAAACTGAACTTTGCTTACCGAACGAGTGCAACCGCTCAGTCAATTGAAAATTTAATCTCTCGTGACATTCTCTCTTTCTCTTCCTCTCTCTCTCTCTCTCTCTTCCTCTTTCTCTTTCTCTTATCCACTCGTACTTCGTTTTTCTCTATCGCTCTCTCTCTTTCCTTCTCTTGCTTTAGCTTTTTTTTATCAAAGCCTCGTTCTCTTTCGTCGCGTACGTAATGCAGTGCTTTATTTTTGGTTTTATAAAATGCGTGCGATTTTCTAGTAAGTTTTTACATACTACAAGTTTTGCCACCGACACCCCGAGACAAGCCGTGCTTAACAATTGATTGGTATTATTTTATGTATAAAATATTTCTGTCAAGTCTAGCTATAAGATCCTAACTTACGATTTTGATTAGCACATGTTAAGAACCATTCACCGAGCGCCTGGACTCATTTTCATTTTGCGCCCATTTAAGTAGCTTTTAAGAAAGATAATGAGTCTCTGTCGTGTAATTTTAAAACCCTTATACCTCGGTTAAAATCCATATATTAACATAGAAATTTGCAGTAATTATGAATCAGATTGACATTTGCATAATCTTGTGCCAAGATAAAATAAAAAAGGCATTATACGAACAAATTTGATCAGAATTGAATTGAATCGACTGAGCTAATGTATCTTTCTCAAAAGTCACCTCTCACATTATAATTGAATAGACGTAAATCTATTATCTATTAAATATATTACGATCTTAGTTCATGTACAGAAGAGTGCAAGCAATCCGAGAATCCAGCGACCAATTGAGAGCGGTGTCGTTAGTGTTTCAAATCAAGTCACCAAGATGGATCTGGATGTTGATGCAATTATTATTTACAGCAGGAGACAGTGGTGCATAGATTTGTTTGCTTAAATATTCGTGTATATATGGGAAGTATATATAATATTTACAGGTATGATGGGTTGTAATGGACTGATGCGATGAAATAGGTGGAGTTGTATTTTATTTTCTTTGTTTCTATTTTACTTCTATGCACGTTCTTTTTCGTTTAAGATGTTGTCATTTAAATTTGCACATTCTTATCAGAGACAAAAATGGGAATTCGATAAAGTAGAAATCAGTGCTAATTTTTATAGCAAACTTCAGATTTTTATTGGCTATTTCGTAGCTTCCTTTTTTAGCGAGCCTCGTCGACTCTTAACACAGCTAGTATAATAATGGTATAATTGAGAAAGCATTTCAAGTGCTCTACAAATGAAGATGAATCATCGCATTGTCGTAAATTGTACAAGAAATGTCTTAAAAATGAAATCACTCATTTGGTATGATTTATCACATGGCGAATAAAATGTAAATTAGTTGAAGACAATGAAAATTATTATTGGTTAAGTACAGTTATCGTGTAAACGAATGGATAAAAAGCAAGTCTATATATTCACTATGGCTCGCGTTAATGTATTCAACAATGAATATGTCTGTTACAGAAGACTCGAAAGCTACATAAGGTATACATACCGAGTTACATAATTAATCTTATGCCGAACCGCACGAGATAAGTTGAATGGGAATGTCCGAGGGATTGAAATCCAGATTAATTATCCCGAGATTATTAGTTTGATAAGAGAAATTAAGGCGATTCATGCAAAACCAAATTCGACTGTCAGTTATTCTTATTTAGTGCCAACTCGCTGTTTGGGCACTCTCTCTCTCTCTCTCTCTCTCTCTCTCTCTCTCTCTCTCTCTCTATTTCTCTTTTTGTTAATGTCGTTTTTTTTTATCATTATTTTTAACGGAGACGTCTATTAAGCTTTCATCTTTCTCATCTGAATTTCAATCCTCATTAGGCCACATTTCATGTTTAGCCAGATATCGTGACTCGCGAATGTCAGTCACTTTAAATCCCTTCGATATTACACAATAATCAGATCTTTGGCGGAGGAAAATAAAAAAAAAAGTTTTCATCGATTCGATCGATAGGTACGCTTCCCGAGCTCTGGCGAGTCTAGTCTCGCGGCTCCCTGTTGGCGTGGTACTGGCTCTTGTGGCTGACCAGGCTGTTCCTGGACTTGTAGCTTCTGCCGCAGAGGTCGCAGGCAAGCGCTTGGGGCACGTAGAAGTGCGTGTCGGCCATGTGTCTCTGGAGCGACCAGACCCTCGAGAAGCTCTTCTTGCAGAATCCGCAGTAAGTGTTCCCATGGCGCAGCTTGGCGCTCTTCTTGTTCTTGAAGGCCGGGATCCTCCTTCGTCCAATTTTGTGCAGCTGGCCCGAGCTACCCGGTGTCGGCTCGGCATCGGAGTAACGCGAGTCGAGCGTCTCATCCTGATCGGCGATCGGCATCTGCTCTTCCCGCTTGATGCAGGACTCGAGATCGAGTCTCGAGTCTTCGCAGTCGATGTTAGCCGGGGATAGAGGCTCGTCTTTCAGTACGAGCTCCATCCGATCGTCGATGACGCCGAGCATGTCGATGACTCGCTGGGTATCGGCATCGTCGTTTGGCCCCGGCACTTGTAGCCGATCATTGTCTTCTTTGTCATTGTCTGGCTTGTCCGCTGGCTGCGGGTCGCTCACCTCTTCCGCGTGGACCTTTGCGCTGGACTGCCAAGCCCCGTCCTCCTCGGTGACCTCCTGGTCTGCAAACCAAAGAGGAGGGGGCTCAGTCCGAAGTCTCTTGTCTTTCGCGCGTCGCATGCTCGTCTCGCATCCCCCTCGCAATCGTCGTCGATATGACGCTCTCAATCGTTGCGGAGCTTTTACATTACGCTAAGGATCACTTGTGCACCTTAATCGGATATACAACTGCACCTGCCTGCGGTTGGGGAACAGCTTGCAGGACCGGTTATACACTACTCGACTATGGTACACGTATACATATATGTATATCATATATCATATAAGATATAAAGCGTGGTCATGCAGCACAGCGCCAATTCAGAAAATAATATATATACAAGTCAAAATAACTATAGAGAGGCGTCCTTACTCTCGAGTTCTACGGGTCGTCAGCGCTAAGCAAATGAATGTTTTATGAAGGAAAATACAGAAGAGAGACGTATAGCGTCGAGGCGAGCAAGGGAGAGAGAAGACAGAGTGAGGAGGGGAGATGTACGCGAGAAAGTGGCCGGGCGCTTGATATACACACGATCCCGCTGACGGGGAAAAGCGAGTACCGTTCGCTCGAGAGCACGTTCTCCACGTACCACGTGCTCTCTCTCTCTCTCTCTCTCTCTCTCTCGGCCGCTATACTAGTGGTGTAGGCAGAGGTAGAGTCAGCCACGTCAAGGTCAAGTGAAAATGAGCGTGCGCGCACACGCGCACACAGACACACACCGACACGTATAGAAACGCGCGCGGTGTAGCGTGTGGCGAGCGCGCGCGAGAGAGACCGGTAGAAAAAGCTGCGGCTCGCGGATGAGATGTCAATACACAAAGCGAGAGCGAGAGAAGGAGAAGCAAGAGAGAGAGAGAGAGAGAGAGAGAGAGAGAGAGATAGAGAAAGAAAGAGAGAGAAAAAGTAGCGAGGGAAACGCGCGCGCGGCGAGCTTCAGTGGCTGCTGCAGTGGTTCTTTGCGGGATTTTACCCGGCCGGTTTCCCTGGCAACCGAACACTCTTCTCTTTCTCACTCTCTCTCGATAGAATTCCCTCTATTCGTCTGTATCATACCCTCTCTCTCTCTCTCTCTCTCTCTCTCTCTTGGGCGCTCGACTTGTAAGCCCTTGGAGCGCGCACGGGCTGGTGTACGAGAGGGGAGGATACCTAGGATGCGTATTATTCTTAATAACCCTGCTCGCTCGCCCGTAGGGCTGTATTATGACTGATGTTGACTCTGAGCGCGCGCGCGCTCCCGCGTTCGCTTACTCTCTCTCTCTCGCGCGCGCGCGCTTTCTCGTTCCTTCTTTCCTTTTCCTTGCCTGCCTCTCTCTCTCTCTCTCTCTCTCTCTTTCTCTCACTCTCTCACCCTCTCTTTACTCACGATCGATAGACCAACTCGCGAACAGGGAGAAAATATGACTGCCTTCCGGATTGGTTACCAGGGAACCTTAGAGAGCGAACAAACTTTCCTGTGCTAGGAAAGAAGAGAGGATGAGGGCTCTCCAGGATGTGAGAAAGAGAGCGAACGATAGCAGAGAATCAGAGAGAGAGAGAGAGAGCACGCTTCATCTTCCTCGCGTATATTTTCCCCCCTCCTTTCGATCGCCCACCTCTCCCC
>UELU01080573.1:0-10772 GCA_900490025.1 Megastigmus dorsalis
ACATTAGAGAGTAAATATATGAAAAAAAAAAAATTGTTTAAAACGAGGAGAAGTTGGTTAAATTGCCAATTGTTTATTGTAAAATCAATTATTTATTAACAAATTAATTTTTTTTTCATTTAAATAATCCTTCATTCAATTCTACCATCAATTTTGAATCTACCATAAAAATTTCATCAAGTTTCATTAAATAGTTTCGGAAATATAGCAATTACAAAAAAAAGTAGGTAAAAAATTCATTTGTTAATAACTTTTTACAAAATTAAAATTTTACAAAAATATTTTAGGACGTTAATCTACACATATAAATCTTTAAGAATCCACCATTACATATATGAAATTTGAATAGTCGATTTTTAGTGGCCCACTTGAGAAATTTTGACTCAATACTAAAACTAGTATAAAAATAAGTCAGTTACTTTCATTTGAACTATCAAAGGTTCTCCGCCATCCGATTGCTGAAGTGGAAGTGTTATAGATGCGTTATCGTCTTTCACCGGAAATATTGAAGATATCACGAACAAGCTGCAATCCACTATTAAATAAACTGTACTTTGTTTTATTGCATTATATATTATTGCTGTATATTTATTGTTTACTATAAGTTAATTTCGTATGTAAATGAGCAAAAGGATTGCTTGAATATGTTTCTAATTTAAAAGCAAAAATAATTAATTAAATGTTTTATTTTGTAGTACGAATACATTTATGGCTCGTCTAAAGTTTTAAATATAAAAACGAATGTATCGATGAGTATGGTTCATTTAGATAAAATTCTACTCGTATTCATTATATTCATTTAATATGATTGGTTTTTTTAATTCTACATGCAGACAACAACGAGTACAAGTGAACTTAATCAGAAAGGATTGTGAATTTTTTACACAGGGACAAGTAAAAGAAAGTAAAAGAAAAGAAGAGACGAGCATAAAAGGTCAGTCTTAGCTCTTCATGTTAGAGACACCGAACGTGAAATCGACTTTAAAAACATCAAAATTGTCGATAAAGAGAAGGGAAAGTTCAAAATAAAGTTTCCGGAGATATTAAATATATTTTTCCACAACAATACTCTTAACAGAGTAAAAGACACTATGTACTTATCTGAATTAGATTTTTGATGGTTTTGAAAAGTTTGAATAATTCGGTGCCTTTTGGAATAAAGCAGGTATAGTGTTGTTAGAGTTGCCGACTTGTATCAAATGATTTGATACAAGACCGGTGCGTTTGTGTAGGTTTATTCGCTATATAAAGCGCGCGAACCTTACTCCCCCACGCATGACACTTCCCTTCCGAATCTCCTCTAAATTTTTGCCTGGCTAATTGCTCCGTCTCTACAATTATGATAGTTTAGTTTACTTCTGGGTCTCGCAATTCAAACGTTTTCTATCCGCAATCATCTAGCAGATTTTTTTCAACAATACAAAGATTTATGTTAAAGCAAGGAATAAAGCACAGAAAAAGTATAAGAAACTATGTTTTATAAAATTAGTCAGCATCACAATCCACTACAATGCAATAATATAATAGGATATTTACGCTTCTGAAGATCAGCTTCTGAAGTCATCTTCTGCTTCTACGATTTGACTGTCAGCGGGTTTAGCCACTGCAATAGCAGCGAACGACACAAGAACACAGAATGCAAGAAAATAACGGAATGCCATTGTAGATATTCTTAGATTTTCCAAGTGAAATCTTTACTTAGAATTTTGATCTTTACTAAGATCTTGTCTTGAAACAGATATTTATATTCGAAATCGAAATATTAAATTTTAATGCACTATTATACTTTTCATAGTATTACTTATCCACATATTGATATATGGATATATATGGGCTTAATAAGACTTTAGTAAAGGGAATTCATTGATACTAAAACCAAGCGGTCTATTCTTTTATTGATTTCACTGGCTTTCATAGTATCATTGCATTTAGTAATATGCAGAATTGTTTTATGGCTTTATCGTTTACAGAACTATATAAAAAAGAATTAAATGTGCAAATTATAAATCTTATAATAAATTGAAAAAAAATTGCATTATACATGATTTTTATACGTAATCAAGCACCAAATGAGTTACCATTTATTGTCGAATTGAATAGAGTACGATTTATATTTTTCAATGTAATTTCTGCTATAAAGTCACGAATTGGGTGCAATATGAGAATCGAGATACGGAGCTTACATTGGCTTAAATTAAATCTTGTTAATAGAAATCTTCATAAATTGTTAAATAAATATGATAAAATATCAATTCTGTTTCAAAGAGAAGTCTTTGTATAGATGAAAATTTACGAGTACAATTTTTTTATGGATATTAACATAATTTTGGTTTTTAAGCCTGAATATTTATTTTAAATAGTTTTTTGAACTTGTAATAAACACTTAGAAAAGAAATCAATGACATTATGAGATCACCATAAAATTATTATTTTTAATTTAATTGACTTTAAACTTCTTTAACGCAATTCAGGTAACAAACTTTATTTGAGAAATTTATCCATAATTTGTTTGAAATTTAACCACTATTTGTTATTAAATTAAAAACTTCATATTTTTCTTATGAAATTTGGTACATATTTTGAGTCAAACATATTTTCACTGATTAGGTTTTTGAAAAAATGCCAAGTTGACAATTTAAACTTCAAAGCATACATGTTATATTCCTTGAAGAAATGAGGTAAGTTAATAAAGAGCTCACAGAGTAGAATGCTTGTCGGGAATAGGTGCATGGAAAAAACCAGGTAAGCTATAAGGGGTTCGTCGGGTTAAATAAACCATGCGTAGGTCTGACTTCTGATTCTCGATCGTCCTTTTCTTACATCTAATGTAACAGTTTTACTGCTTTACTCAAGATCGTTTCGTGCAAAAATATGTATTACCTATATATACGGCACCTACACCTATATATAATTCAATCCGAGTATACCGAATATACTCGGATTGAATTATAATTTCTTGTTAATAATTTATTTTTCTTATGTATTCCTCGAGTCTGATCTAATAAAATGTTGAAAATATTTAACTAATGTAATAACAATAAATTTCTTACTTTTTTTCGTTTCAGTGATTAGAAAGCAAATGAACAATAGTTAAAGACTAAAATTTCCCAATTAACTTACAAGAAGTGTCCGCACCCTCCGAGTAACGGATTTGGCTGAACCTTTACAAATACGTTCTTTAACAAAATTTGAGACACGTACCTCATAATTTTAATTTTTGCCAAAGAAGATCTATGTAAAGTTTCAGCTAAATCGGTGACCCAGAGGGTATGGATTCTCCTTGTTAGTACTTAGCCGCTACGAAGCTTTTTCCGTAAAGTTTGAATAGTAGCTTTAAAAAATCGTATTCAACTGCCAATCTCTTTCAACTTTGAAAGCGCTGGCGGCAACGAGAACTGCATTAAAATTTAAACCTGTCTAGGGATTGGATCGGCTTGATTCGTTCTTTCGGATCTAATATATATTCCCGACCAGCAGTGAGGCATCATTGCGACGATGCGTAAAATTCCCGTGATTTTCATAGCCCCTCCTTTTCCCCGCACACCCTACATTCTGAATGCTTCTGACAGGACTCTCGATATTGACTAATGGAATTTTCATACACGGAAATAAAGCTATATTAAAAACTACTATTTTCCGTCGTAAGCGTGGAGCATAAACTTCTTAATATATTCATATGTACAGACATGTAAGTCCATAATATTTTCTCTTTTACAAATAAAAATCTGTCACATGGTCTCAGTTATAAAAGCCATATACTTTATTTATAAATTAATAATTACACTTTCGAATCTATATATTATAAAATGCGATATTTATACTTTTACATATTGCAAGGAGATCATGGTAGAATAAAATAATTTCCTAATAATATCGATACTTAAGTTGTTTAATAAAAATATAAAATTTACTGCTATATTGTGAAGGAGATAGAATTTCTTTAGACAAAATCAAAGCATGAAAGACATGTGCATTCGTTGTACTTTTAATATCATTATAATATTGGTCTACGTCAAATTTCAAGAAATTGGTAAAATCGCAGGAATAGAAATTCGATATCTTCCAGAATTTGAATATTAAGAGCGTTATTTTTAAGACTTGCTTTTCAAATTGTAAAATATTTCTTGCGTACCGGCAACTGATCAATCGTCCTGAAACTCCATTCAAAGATTTGAATCTCTGAAATAAATTACAATTATCTTTTCATATATCTACGTTCTCATTCTTGTTTATTTTTTAAGGATTTCAACCAATGTCAAAATAAATAAAAAAAAGAGACTATTAAAGCGTTTCGTTACAGAAGTAAGAAATTTCAAAAATATAAAAGTATGTTTTTATACATTGAAGGAATCTATAGTTTTGCTAAAGGAAAATGCCAATGATAGTATATTTATAGACATAGAGAATTAGTGGTCACATTCCGAGTACAGTCAGACATTAATGTCCATAGATATACTATACCTATGTTAACTTTTAGCAATTTCCCCAGTATTTGAAAGGCTAATTTTTTTTTAATTTACTGTTTGATATGAGCTATACGAAGATGTAAGTTGCTAAGTTGTCGGTTTTGAGGACTAAATCCATCTGCCGTTAACATCCGTTTACGCAATATTCACAAAAAGAAAAACAGAAAGATTAAAATATATAAAACGGCTTTTCTCGAAAGTAATTTTTTGAGTTTGGATTTTCTTATTCTCGGTAAAAGTAAAAGTATTATATAATGATTATATCACGAGTAATTAATGAATGTTATTAATTACGATACTAAACAAAGCTGAATACAATAGATATGAAAACATGGTTCTTAATAGCAACAGACATTCAAAGAAGCTCTTGAATTTCTACTCTGTGCTGATTTATGCGTTTGATCGTCGTCGTATTTCTCATATTGCGAGGAATTTATCGAGGCCAGAAAAAGAGTAGGCGTATTACAATGCTATGGGTAAAAGAGCGTAAGCAGTGTAAGTACTACAGTGGATCTATTTCTGTGATGCTTGCTTAATGGACAGTTAATGCAAACAAATTTAAGAAGGTTTACATTCAAGGAAATTTCTTTTTTTATTTCACGATATTTTTCTTGTACCGAGTTGTAAGAGGGCTGACAAAATAGAAATGTATTATAAAGATTTTTCTGTATTTTTGTGTGGATATATGTAAAAGCGATAAGCTTTGTTGAACAATTGTTAACAAACAAATTTTAAACAAATTACTTAACATATTACATTCTTCTAACTACTTCAAAAGAAAAACTATTTACAACAAACTGTTTGATCTAAAATTAAAAAGAGACTTCATCTAAATCCAAACTAAATAAGGGGGTTTAAAAGTAGTGCAATTGCCGTATCTACGTATTGAGCCGCACCCATAGAAGACGCTGACATCAATCATGCTGCGGCATCCAATAAAAGAAGACGATCTTATTACAAGCACCTCTGCACCAAGCAATGCTGGACGTACATCCTCGAAAAAACTCTATATCTCTAAAATTTGTCGCGAGAGAGGAACGCAATTTCCGCAACTTCTACATATAAATCAATGAATGTTCAAAGGAAGATACTCGACGCAGTATACCGTCACCATGTCAAGCGATTCCGATAAGTACGAGCTTATGGCTGAATAAGCGCTCCATCGATGAGTGATATCGGGGCACTGACAAAAAAATAGTTTTATTCCTGAATAATTACAAGAGTAGAAATATCAATGTGTCATACCGAAGGAGTAATGCAAAGTTGATAAACTTAGAAGACGTTGAGTCGAAGAAGTTGCTTAATTGTGTTTTATGTAATACGATCAATTATAATATCAACAATTGTTATAAGAATGCAAGCATTTAAATACACTTTCAAATATGCAAGTAACTCATAATGATTACATGGGCTACAATATATCCGTATTCGCAGTTTTGAAAGTTAATTATAAAATAAGCAGTATCAAGCCCAAAAGGACTCAAAACTCGATACAATTTTTAAATCTTCTGAATTTGAATCTATAAATAACAGTAACTGCAATACAACCAGTATTTATCCAATTTCACTTAGTCGACAAACTTTTTTACGCTATTAATATTCTTCTTTAGCATGCGCAATACGACTCTACTGCAGTTTACTTTAACGCGCTTACCTTCTCGTGCAAGGATGATTATGCAGAGAACGCGAAAACACTCTTGAGAAAGGCGATATTGTGGTAATTTTAAGCCATAGCAAGCTTGTGGAAATCCTGTAATTCGAAGGAAAGCTGTAATTAACCATTCTGCGCCTTCTCCCTTCAAGCTTAATTACCATAGAGGAAAACCTTTGACTTTCAAGCATAGACGAGGCGCGATTACAAAAGACGGGCTGCATCTATGAGCTTTTGATGAAACTTTTCCGAAGCTGAGTAACGAAATGGAAAATGAGAATGTGCATAGCTTCATACACATTCTCGGTTTCTCTCTCTCTTGCCCCCCCCCTCTCTCTCCCTCACTATCTCCCTTTTCTCTCTCATTCTTACTTCCTCTATCGCTCTCATGTAGATTATGTTCCTTATTGTGAGAATGCCTTTACTACTTGAATGCATAAGCAACCGTTCATTTGAATGAAAACATTAGCCTGCACGCAAGAGTATAAAATTAGAAAAATGAGACCTTTCTTTTTGCATATTACCAATTCATATTGTATCTCCGATTAGTAGGAGAAATTTGAAATTAATGTTCAATTAGCAGAGCTGAAAAATCTGTAGACATATATTTTCAAATTATAATTTGTACTTTATCAATATAAATTTTATTTTATACTTACTCATATGCGAGTGGTTCAAAATAATTTTACACAAAATAATACAGTTAGACATTAGCTTTTTAATTTAATAATTAAATAATTTTATAGCTGTTATATTTTTTACATAAAAATTCTACAGTAGATATAAGCATCGATGATAACTTTAAGAAAATTTTTTTGTCTATTTTTCCTATAGCTAATTTTCCGAAGAATAACCTCCTGGAATCCGTTTGTCAAAATTCTAGTCAGTTAAAAAGTAATAGATGGAAAGGTGAAATTTATTTTTTATAAAATAAAATTTTATAAAAATTCTAAAGAAGTTTATTTAAAATTTTAATTTGTACGAAGGAACATAAATGAAGTATTTCTATTCCGTATTATGTTCAGGTGCATATGCGCATAACACTGATTGTGAGGGCAATCCACTGTCTGCGTGGTTCAGATACTGATGGGTCCACATAGAAACGAATTGTACTACAGGCCTGTTCCCCCTTTAACTCTCTTTCTTTACTTACTTTTCATGCTCTAACCTTAGCCGATTATATTATGCAAGCATAACCGCCCAGACATCTCCTCTCTCTCCTGAGTCCTTCCGCAGTATGCTGTCTCCCTCCCCGGCTGTGCCTCCGGCTGCTGATAGCACACGGTTTTCATTCTCTCTAGTCACACATCGCGAGGTCTTACAGGTCATAAATCGATCTGCCTCCAAAGCAACGGGTCCTGACGGTATCACTGTAGCGATGCTCAAGCAAGTCGTTGCTTCTCTCGTGGCTCCCATATCATCTACACATATGTGTCTTCTCTGAGTTCTGCCACCTGCCGGTTGCATTGGAAACGAGCTTTTCTCTCTCCTTTGGCGAAAAAGCCTCGATGAGCTCGATTTCTGAGACGTGCCCTGTGGCTATGCTATGCGAGATCTCTAAGGCCCTCGCACATGTCACTTATCAGCAGCTCTCACATCACCTTGAGTCGTCTGGTCTTCTCATCCTGGCCTCAGCATCCAGACGGCCTTTTTGGTGGTCCCTGATGACGTTAGGAGAGCAATAGACGAACGCATGATAGCAATGGCTTTTCCAAGGCGTTTGATACTTTGATATGGTTCTTCATGGTCTACTCTTCCAAGAATTCAAGCGCATGATGAACTCTGACGCGACCTTCGCGTGATTCTATGCATATTTGAATGACAGGCTTCAGGCAGTGGTAGACATGGATAGCTCGACTTCTGCATGGTTAAAGACCATGGCAGGTGTTCCTCAAGGCAGCGTTCATGGCCCTCTTCTCTTCATTGTGTTCATTAATGATCTTCCATTAGTGTTGAGCATTTCTCGTCACATGATATTCGCTGATGGTACCTAAATCTACTACTCTTTTTCTGCAGCCGATCTATGTGGGGGTATCACGTCGATCACGTGTGATGCTGAGGTCGTGACCGCCTAGGCCGTGGATAATGACCCTCCTCTGAACCTCCAGAAGGCTAAAATTATACTTTTGGGGAGTGAGGCCGTCAATCTCGTATCGGTTTCGAAACCATCCCTAAAGTCAAAATTCTCGAGATTCCTAGCCCATAGGCCTTCATAGTTAAGAATCTTGGTGTCCTTATAGCGTTTTTGTCAGTCTACCTTTTTCTCTATTAAAAAGAGCTTAGTTGAGAGCTTTGATTTCCGCGTTTCAACTTCGCTATAATGAATCTTAGACCAAATCCGCAACACCAGGAATCAGTGAGCACTTACGCGTGTGGGCGCTTTGTGTGTGGTATTATTCCACGGCGCGGTCGTGTCATCCTACACTGCCTTAGCCTGGGTTGGCTCTATACGGCCAGGCGCCATAGCCTCTCTGGCGTTTAACATTTTGGCGCATCGCAACCCAGCCTACTTGGTCGTCAACTTCCAGCGTATAAATGTTGACGTGCATCGTATATTCGACGCCAAGGGCTGAAGCGTGGCGCCGTTCATTTACCGTCACGGTCTCCAACATCCTCAACTCTGTCACGCCATCGCCTCTCAGTTCGAGCAACTCAGCAAGGTACAGGACCGATCTCCGCAACGAGCTGTTTCAACAGGATCTTGGCGACTGGTGAGTTCGGGTAATCAATGAAGATCTGAAGGGGAAATCTGCCTGAAAAATCAATTATTCAACTTAAATAATTTCATAATGTTTTTAGCAATTTATTTCAAAAGAATAAACAAGTGCGTCGTTTCGAGGGTCTTAAAAGAATTACATTTGGTAATTTCGAGGATTGATCGCTTTTGGGAAGATCTTTTTATTTTGTATGTCTCGAGTGGAGCGGATTATGTTTAATTAGATTTATTATTTTTTTTTAATGAATTTGTATCGTCTTATTTGTGTTTGACAATTTCGAGGATCGATCGCTTTTGAGAAGATCTATTTATTTTGTATGTCTTGAGTGGAGCGGATTATGTTTAATTAGGTTTATTTATTTTTTTTTTTTTTAATGAATTTGTATCGCCTTATTTCTATTTGTGCGAATTTACAGATGTATTCATCATCACATAAGGTTTTTATATGAAATATAATTTTCCAATAGTTTAAGAATGCAAGATGTACAGAATTATGTGCGCATGAAAAATGATTTCGTACAATCACTCTACAGATCGAAAGCGGTAGGATATTTATGCGCTATAAGCAGTAGTTTTTTAATTTAAGCGTACAGCGAAACGTTTTATTGTTGTTTTATAGGTAAGGAAATCAAAATCTGTACACCTTGATAGTATACGGTAAAATAAAATATATCAAGCCAGTTCGAATTTGCACCTCTTTCGTCACGTTATATAAGATTGTAACAGTAGCCGGGCGATAAAATCTGCGAACCCTAAAGTGGATTTTATTCCTACTGGTGCTTCAGCGTGTGGAAAAATAACTTGCTTTTACGCCTCTTAGCAGACTTCAGAAAGCTATTTTTATTGAATAAATATATATATATATATATTTAAAAACTTTGTTAGCAGTATCATTTTTGACATCACTGCGGACCCTTGGATTACTTGAACAAATAAATAAAAAAATATAAAAGTGAATTTATCGATCACCACGAGCCAAAGGCATTCTGAGAAGATGTTCTCCTCTTTTCTTTTTAATGCAAGAAGGTCTGTGTAGTTCTATTCAACAACAGACAACAACCAACACAAGAGAAATATAGAGAAAGTAAACTATAAGAAAACCGAAATTTAGAAAGACTATCTAAAATTTTTATTAGGGGAAAAAGATTATAATTAATTATAAGTAAAAATATGTATATAGTATTCAAAATGTTTCGGGCATGAGACTGTCTACTTGCCCATCTTCAGTAAGATATAGACAACTCTATCTTACACAAAAAAATGGAAAATGAAAAAGATTTACTATTTAAATACGTAAACATCTCCACAGCCGACTAGAGAAGGGACATAACATTACATATAAAATGGAAATTGTTTTACCGCTGGAAGGTTGGAATGCTCCTTCTGTTAGTTCAGTCGACAAATAATAAAATCAACTCAGCTATATGTTAGGCGAATAGACATATTCGTGATCCAGGTGCAAAGTAGAGATATCTGATTATTATGATCGCTAAGAAAATAATAGCCACCTGTTCTATTATCTGAGAAAGTTAATGAGATAAAATTATTTTCTATAAATGTAAGTATAATTAAATCGTCATGTGATCGATAGTGATTTTATGAAGATTCATATTCCGATAAAAAGTTATAACTTTAAAGTGGACTAATGTTAAAATTTGTAAGAAAACATTTAATGTACAACTGGAAATCAGGAACGATATTGAATTTATATAAATTGATTATTTTTGAGTTGATTTTTTAAACTGGAAAATAATGAAGGGCCGGATGCAATAAGGGGATCTGCGCTCGAAAACGCTGAAAACTATTGTCCACGGAACGAATTTTGAAAATTGTTCAAATTTGAATTTTACCGATTCATACTTGTAAAGAATTTTATTGTGCATCTTTTTTGCATTGGACACAAATTTGTAGGATTTTTTGTTTTTTACTTATTTAAGAA
>UELU01080583.1:0-11761 GCA_900490025.1 Megastigmus dorsalis
GTATATGAATTTGTTCGCTATGAAACCAGGAACAATTCTGTGTAACTTTTAATATATATTTTCTAAAAGAAGAGCGTCAAATTGTCTTATAAACAAATAAAAAGTACATTTTACGCTAATTTTTTTTTACTTATCTAGTCATAACATATTTGTAATCAAATTTTATATAAATATTATTACATATATCGATATAGCAATGTTTGACCTTTCAAATGAGTTGTCCTAAGCCAAAATATTCCAAGTTGAACCAAAGCTACAAAGCAAATAGTGAGCGAGAAGCGTAATTATACAACATATATATAGTAAATTTGCAATATCTCGGGTTCTAATTAACATTTTTGAATTTTGCAAAAACGAGCTGATTCCTTAGAAGAAATGCAACAAATTTACATATCCAGAATATTATTATAAGAGATCAAAAGGAAAATAAAGATCTACAAATACAGAAAAAGCAGTTGATATCAAAACACAAGGTTTACTATAAGCGACAAAAGAGAAAAGAAAAAATCATATTGTCAGAAAATTGTAGTTTAAAATTAATGAAAGACGTTCATGAACATTTTTGTGATATAGGCATAAACCAAATGCAATATAAAATAAGTCGATGGTACACATCAAGAAATTTGATCAAAAATATTAACCCATTTCTTCCCAATCGACCATTTTATAGTCAATTGGTTTTTTGCCTAAAAAATTGTCGAAAAAAAAAAAATAGTAATAACCAATAGCACTTTCCCGAAGTAAAATTATCCGCTCTTTACGATTCTGAAGTCAGAATTTTGAAAATTCCATTGGAAAATTTCAAAGCGGCCGTTTGTAATTGATGAAAAATCAGAAATACATTATACTATAAAATGGTCGATTGGGAAGAAATGGGTTAATCAGTTCTGCAAAAGCTGTTAGATTTGTATTAAAAATAAATCTAGAGGACGAAAAAAAATTGTTTAATGCCGCATCTGGGCTCAGTAAAAAAAACCTTTCGAAATAGTGTCAATAAATAGACATAGGAGGATTTGGAGGATCTAGATCAACAAAAAAATACCTGCATCTGCTAACTGACCACTTTACAAGGTATGCTTACTTATTAACGTCAAAGTCACAAAACGCGGAAGACTTCGTAAAACTTATTAAAAAAGTACCGTAAAACGACGAAATTGGTTTGATCCTGACGGATCAGTATCCGACAATAAATTCAAAAGAATTAAAAAAATTCTTGCTCAATAAAAATATACAACTTGTCTTCAAAGCGGTAAATTCCCCTTTTTCAAATGGTTTAAACAAACGATTAAACCAGACCTTGATAAACAAAATTAGATGTATAATCAACGAAAGAAAAGAAAATAAATTAGCTTGGACGACTATAGCTCACATACGTACACAAAAATACAATGACACTGAACATAGTGTCACTGGATTTACACCATCTTATCCGATGACTGGAAAAGATGTTACAATTTTTCCAGATGAATTGAAACAAGGAAATTCAGGACATAGTTGGATAAAAGACAAAAAATAGCTTTACAAAACACTATAAAATCACATAATTATAATAAACGGATCTACGACAAAAATCGATAACACATTCACTTCAATGTAGGTGATATGGTATACATAGAGAATGGAAACAGATTAAACAGAAAAAAACTTGACGAATTGATAATTGGACCATATTAAGTCATAAAAAAAATATCAAATTCATTTTATAAAATAAACACCGGTCACAAGAAAGAACAATCGAACCTTTTTCACGTTTCAAAACTGATTCCAATCACTATGCCCGAAGAAGACAGCGAAGGAGAAGAAGATGCATTAGAAGATTACAGTGACACATAAATGGTTACAACTAGTGTCCGCTGCTCGACCCCGAAGGGGGGGGGGTGTAAAGGAAAGTTATTCCTTAATTTGAATATTGTCGCGCTCTAGTGATCAGTATGAAAGTGTCGGCTCGAAAGATCGATAGAGATGAAATGATCGAGAAAGACAATTGCAGACACGTGGCAATATTCAAAGAATTAAAAATTGTACTTGAATAAAAATGGTATTCAATAAAGATTTTTGTAATAATTACTTGTAGTTGGTAACCGACATCGTGATTAATAACATTAACAATAATATACAAAAAAAAAGAAAATTAACTAAAAATATATCTATAATAAATTTAAGAAATGTTATATTTCAAAACTGTCAGATAAATAATTTGACTAATTATTCATGCAATATACTAAAAAAAATTATTCATGCAATTGTACTAAAGAAAACTGAGTTTATGTAAACATTAATATTATGTAAATATTGTAAAAAGTAAAAAGGTATCTTATTAGAAACATTAATTAAATGTTAAGAAATTAATATAGTAAACATTACTTTATATTTTTTTAATAAATTTATATTACTAGTTATTTATTTATACCCTTTTAATAAAATTCAACAAAATATTTAAATACCAACTGTTAGAATATAAGTACACTTACTTATACTGTACAATTAAAGTATGAAAATAGAGTATGCAAGATTTTTTTGTCTCCTCGTCTGCCGACAATTTACAGTCTATAGATCCACAATTTAACAGCAATAAATTATTTCTGCTTTAAAGGTACACTTTTTAATTTATATTCTTTCTTCAAAAAATATACATTTTACACTAAAAAACAGGCTGCAATACATTCTAATTTTTAAGATTAGTCAGAACGGTATTTATTTAATATAAAATTCAAAATAATTAAAAAATATAAAAACATAATAATTATTTTATTAATCTACTTAAACAAACATAAATGTCTTTTGTAATCAAAATGAAAATCAATAATCAAATCAAAATATTAAAATCATATTAGAATATTTTGAATTTCGGCGCCATTCAAGAGAGAAAGAGAAAGAGCGACGCGTTGCGAGTGCGCATGCCCCGTCCGAAGCAGCAGACAATGCTCTGCCCTACTTATTTTTAATTAATTTTGTTTATTTTAAAGCATGTAAGTGGGACGTGTTTTTAGCCCGGCATAGTAAAAAATCGTATACGCCACTCGGGATAAAAATGCGCCACTATAGGCCGCGTGTAGGCGCGACGCATTTTTACCCCACCTAGCGTAATATACTAATTTTTCAACTGGTAATTTTGACCGACCCCAAGTGGCCCCAGTATTCGGTTATGTGGGGCAGAGGGGCTGTGTCCGCTGTGACGCCACTTAGACGTCAGACGTGAAATAACCAATAACCTCACCCATCTAGTCATACTATATTTATTCAATGCTTTACTACTATGTACTTACTGATACCGCAAGATGGCACTGGGATATTTTTAATACCAAAAATCACATATACTATTTCTTCTCTAAAGTCCGTTTTTCCTGCTCGAACCGCGAACGTCAGCTATACAGCCGGGGACAACAAGTGTAGGAATATCGACACTGAGTGGGTTATAGATTTAATTTTTGCCAGCAATGAATTTCGACTAAAAATGTAAATAAATTTTTACTATCAACTATTTATATAGTGGGGAAGAGGTGCAGTGAAGAATATTCAAGCCTGTAGTAAGAAGATTTTTTAATCTGTTACGATCCGCTTATGTTAGTATATGACGTATTTGACAACTTGTTTAATTTATTGAGTTTTTGACGAACAATTCAATTCAGTTTTAAATATGTCTTTACGGCATCATTTACGTTAGCATTATCACGAATTAAGGTTTTAACTCTAAATTTTTATAGATTTTTCAAAATCTGTCAAAATAATGGCTGGACAACAACATCCATTCCCCACCGGATTTCCAAATGCCCAACAAAATACAATGCGCAATCAATTTGGAGGAGGACAAATGGTTTCTGGGTTGATGGGTCCACAGCAAGGTACGTAATGATGTATAAACATATAGTTGTAATAATAATAATAATTCTTTATTTATCCTTAAGATTTACATGTTATTTTATATTTTTTAATATTATCTCACATATTTACACACACAAAACAGAAAGTTAATTGCAAAACAATGTATTTTTCTTTAGGTATGGTTAGTCCACAACAATTTGGAGGCGGGGTAGGATCTGGCGTTGGACCAAATGCATTAGGCATGTTAAATGCGCAACAAGTTATGTCGCAGCAACAACCAATGCAACAACAATTACAGCACCAGCAACAAATGCATTTGCAACAGCAACAACAACAGGCTGCTCTTGTTACACAAAATAGTCAAGTTGGTGGAACACCCACTACACCTCAAATACCAGTACCTCAACCTCAACCTCCTGCACGACCACCAAATAGAGATTTCAATACAGCCAGCCTTTGTAAGCTAGGGCAAGAAACGGTTCAAGAAGTTGTTTCTCGAATGCAGGAGCTTTTTCAAACATTAAAAGTCATTCAACCGCCAAATGGTTTGTTATTTTTTTTAGTTTATCATATGCAGTTAATTTTAAAGAACAACTCTTAAATAAATTGTCATTTATTGATGAGCTTAAAACTTGCATCAATGAAGTGCAGAAATTTTTTTTCTCAATTTCTCTATTTTTTGATAACTTTTATATTTCAGTCTGATTAATAATAGAATATAAAGAGTCATTAAGCAAAATTAACCTTAAATTTAAATGAAATAAATAGTAAGCAATAAATAATAATTCGTGCTCCAACGATACAAACAAATTCATCTATTATCAAAAAGATTAAGTTTCATCCTTGATTTTTCATAATTTGATTTGATTACTGATACAAGCGTATAATATATAGATTTTTCAATGACAAAAAAACTTACAGGAGCATAATTTAAAAAATATTTTCTAATTTGATTTCTTAAAAAATAATTGTTATCACTAAAAATTCAAGTTATGAGAATAAAATGATAACTTAAGGAAATCTAATTTAAAGTACACTGAGGTATTGAATATGTTAAAATACTGAATTAGAGTAAGAAAATAGAATATATGAATGTTCTATTGATGTTCTTTCTACATTAGGTGTAGAAATAAATAAAAACTTCCTACAATATACTGGCATATTAATAATATATAAATAAACAAACGAACTGCAGTATTGCTGAAGAGTTTCAATAATTTTATGATACTAAATATTTATTGAATTTCAGGAACAACCCAAGGACAGAATTTATCTCATGATAAAAAAGCGAAAGTTCAAGATCAATTAAGACTTACAGGTTTACTTTTTAAACGTTTAAGGGTTATATATGAAAAATGTAATGAGAATTGTCAACTTCAAGGAATGGAATATACTCACATAGAAAGTTTGATTCCTATTAAGGAGGAGTGGGATATGAAGTCAGATGAAAAAAAGGCTTCTGAGGCTTATCGACTTACTTGTGAGGAACACAAAGAAACAATGGAGGTATGGATACTATAAATTTATTATCATCCTGCAATATAATTCATGAAATAAAATTATTTTTAAGTTAAAAGTTAAATTAGTTAACAGAGACGTTAGATATGAAATATAAATTATCTTGCATATTAATTTTTATATATATTACAAATAAACAATTATTTATCATTTCAGCAACTGGTCTTAAAAAACAGACACCTCAAAGAAATCATCGATCACCTAAGACGTATTATCTCGGAAATAAATACAATGATGAGCATGCGACGCTCATAAGTAAACCAAATGTAAATAAAAATACTTATGTTAGTTATGATATGTTATATAATAAAATTTTTACACAGATCGCATTGAGTTTATATAATTTACTTAAGTAAGTTTCCTCACACCTTCTCCATTTCTAAAAGTATCACATCATTGGTTCTTAGTATGGCTTCTGGTATTGTGCCGAGTGGTGTTGTCAAATTTCTAACATACAGTTCCAAAAAGTCAACATCACAACCACGAAATTCAGCACTGACACTTGTGTTCTCGTACAAATGAAACTTGGCTGGTTTACCTACAGTGACAGTTATTGATCAGTAAAAAATGATAGGTTATCATTTCGCTGGTTTTTCTCAGATATTTCAGTAAGTATACAATCATTAACTTCCAAGTGCATTATTATAATATTTTATCATAGTCAATATAATTATTCTATACCTATTTAATTGAATTAGATGAAAAGTATACTCACCAACAATGCCGGTAATTACTCGCAGAAATCGTTCCCGTAAAAAAGCTCGGGCTTCTTGTTTGGCCGGCGATGCGAAATCATTAGCGCAAGCCACAACGTCTAACCCACTTTCATCCAGTTTTCTCTCTTCTGTACTAGTTGAAGTATTCGAATTAGTATTTGGCATTTCGGTGTTTGGTGCAAAATATCAAAAACGCAGGTGCACGAAAACAACAACAAATATAACCGCGTGTTCGGCGTGCTACCCTCATGTATGCGCGCGCCTGCAGCCCTGCACTAAACTGCATTTCTGCAGTGGCGAGTCTTACAACTGTTTTACGCGCCGAATTTGAATATTATCTTACAAACATTATGTGTTAGATAACCACATTATTGCATAAAAAAAACAGTATGTACAAGAGAAGAAAATTGATCATTCAGGAAGAAAATGTAATCTATCAATATGATAAAAAAGAACATTTTATTTAATAAGTACATAAGATAGTATTGGTCACGTTACTCTAATCTAGGTCATTTAATAGATTTGATTCAAAAGTTTTAAAACTTTCACGTACAATTGTACAGTAATTTTTTATTTAGAAAAATGTAATTAAGAAATACTTGTTATTACTTTACAGTAATAGTCCAATTTCACTAATTATCTTTTAGCAGTTTACAGCGCTAAATTTAAGAGTACGTGCACACATAAACATTAGTTCAAATATTTAGAGCAATGCGCAACAACTGTTAGTGCAAGAGAAAAGAGCAAAAATTTTCATAAATTTATCTGTTCTAAAATAATGAATATTTTATCTGCTGCTTACACTTTCTACGGACCTTTTTGTGAATGATGTGGGCAGACGAAGCCCGCATACTTCATTCTTTCTAAAAAAACGTTGCGCTTTTTCTTTAGTACCTCAACACAGCTGAAAGAGTATAGTAAAAATGACGTCTACAAAATCCTTTACGAAGTCTTTCCTCATAGCGCTTATTTTTCTGCACGACTTGAGTAAGTATTTTGTTCATAAACAATTCTACTTTATTATATTGCGTTTGCTTTTTTTGATGCGTTGTGATTATTACTTTGTCTGAAATATGCATATTTATTTTATTATTGATGGAGTATGTACGTTACTATTCTTATTTATGTCTCAAGAATATTTAGAAGCTTAATTGTTGGAAAGTATTTGCTTTAAAAAACAAATACTTCATTTTCAATTCATTTATATAAAACATTTATCTTAAAGAGGCATACCCCCGACTTCTTATAAACCTAGCGAATTATTGAAAAAATTCATGATTGTGTATAAAATGTAAAAACACATAAATTATTGCACGCGTACTACCTTGTGTTAAAACTTGTGCTATTACGATTTTACGACTAGCTAATTTTATGTTATATACTTTAAAGACTTACAAATTTTTTATCGCATTTCTAATTGTAATTTAACGATTTTAAAAACTTTTCCAATACGATTTTTTTAAATATTAAAAAACGTACAATACTCTATAAATATAAAATCCTTATAAAATTTAAATTATAAAATTTTGTTATATTTTTATTTGTTCAAAAATTTCATAATATTTTTAAATGCCTGTTCAAAATCTTATCATAAAAAGGAAATATAATTTTTCTAATTAAGTTCGCAAATAGTACTTACTATTTTTACAAATTTGGATATATTACTAATGCATGAGTTCAAACACTATAATAAAATAGATTTAATAATTTTTATAATTTGTGAGCGTTGCAAAAAAAATATATTTGATTGTTTATCAACACATTTCAGTATCTATTAAGAAATAATACAGTAGGATACAAATACGCAAAGTAGGTGATTCACGTACATGTGTGAATATATTCCTGCGTACTTATATCGTATACTATTCTTTCAAACACTATGCAAGAAGTAATTACTTCTCGCATGCCTTTCAAGAAGTAGGGCATTCGGCTACTTTTTATACACTATCCTCGAATGAGAAGTCGAACTTCTCGCATAGTGTTTTAAAATACTTGAACACAAAATTTTGATATCCTTATAGTTAACAAAAATGGTTTCTTTTCTAATGAAAGGTTATATGGTCGATGGAATACCTACACTCAAATCAAATCTAAACATTACAAAAATCGATGCGCCTCCAACCAGAAAACCAACCGGACGAAATCCTCGTCTATTCGGTAAATTCGCGTTAGTAGCGGGTCTTGGACTTCCAGATCTTACATCTTCACCAATCAAGCGAAACGATCTTCTTTACGAACGAGCACCGACGCCTTTATCATTCGCGAACTACAATTTACCCCAGCCCAGATGGGGTCCCTACATTGCAGCCGTTTACGAACCATTGCCCGTTCTCACCTATTTACAAAACCAATTAAGTTATCTGGCCACAGTTTTAAATCCGTTCAATTGGTTCGAAAGTTCTTCTATTAATACTGGTAGTAGTGGGGAAAATTCGTCCACACAGATTGTATTACCGGACAAAAATCAGGACGATGATGTTCTGTTGCTTGTACAAGATCGAGAAAACGAAATACCGAATGAGGACCGAAACTTGATCCTGGATAAGGTGGACATGAAGATGGGCACCGACAACTATAGTGAGCAGACGGTTCGTATTGAAATATTTTTAAAACACATGAAACGTTATGTTAATAACAAACCAATACTTATGTATATATAAAAATTTTTGTATTATTATAGCTCCAGAATTCTATGACTACCATATCATCTGAATTAATGATGAAAACGAGTCATCCTGTAGCAATGAAAAATGATGTGGATAAAAATGTGGATTTACTTGCTGAAGAAACAACAATAAAATTATTGGAAGAACTGAGCATGGACGAAGAAGATTCCAGAAAAGAAGTTAATAAATCGAAAAAAGACGGTGCCAATCAGCAACAAAATCAACAGGCTGCTAATACCATGAATACAACGCCTATTTCGTCAGAGGCCGAAACTGTAGATAAAGTCACGACAACCGAAATGGTCACGTCTACAATATCTATGACAAACAATAATGGTACTTCGAACACGACTAACCAAACTTTGTATCCCGCGAACACAACTGGCCAAGCCTTTTACCCCAGCCATAACAATTCATATCCACAAAATAATAATGAATATTACTATGACGGATATCCACAAAATGTTTCGCATGTAGAATTTACGACCCCCACAGCTATAAACACTGTTGTTACAGCCAATCACCAAGTTTTCGACAACATCAATCGGTTTTTGCAACAATATCCTACAACTTATCACGAATCTTATGAACCCCAACCTCAATCTGCATTTGATTATTATAATCATTTTGAGCAGTTGCCACCAGTCGTCAACAATTATTATGATAGGAGCAAGGAATTTTCGTCTAAAAATGAAAATAATTACGATATAAATGGATTCAAGCCGAGTTTCTCGATTTATCACAAGTAACCATGTATTATTTATTAAGTATGTTCATAAGTAATTTATGTAGACTTAACAAACATTTTGTATTGAGATTGTAATTAAACAGTATGCTAAGTATTTTATATTACATTATACCATATGTTTATAACCACTTGAATAAAAAATATTTTAAAATAGTTTGTCATTTTTTTAATTATAAGAAATATATCCATGCGTCAAAGTGATTCGTGCGCAATTGTGATAATTAAAATACCGCGACTGATATTAACGTTAAAGCGACTATTTATTGATCAAGGTATCACGAATAAGTAATACAAATGAAGCTGTTAAATCGAAAAAGGAATAAAAAAATATTTAATGATTTGAAAAGCTTAAAAACTGAAAATTCGAATAAGTTTAGAAATACGAGTAGCACTTAAGGACAAGCGGTGATTGATACGAACATGAAGTCAATTTTGTATCTTTACTTAGGAATATCTATTTTGCATTTTGCAGGTAACTATATCATATTAAAAACCAATTAAATAAATCATAACTAAAAACTTAAAAAATATTGAAACATAAACTTTAATAATTTCACATATCTTAGAACAAGCGGCTTACAGAGGAAGTCACGTCTACCACAATGATGATGACCATGATCATAGTCCATTATCACCAGGTACATTACATATTTATTTTTACAAAAACTTAAAATATGGCATCAGAATTTCGTAAAAATTAAATCAATTAAATAATATACAATCTTGTTTATAACTAGACAGATGGCAAGTATCGCGCTCACGATATAAACACGGATATAACTCTCCCACAGTAAGTTGAATGTATTAATATAATATTCATTTCTGGCACTTGATAAGAATTAATGATTTGTAATTATTCTGCATTTTATTACATTTTGATTAGAAATGAATTTGATAAACAATCTAACCCATTGAAAAATCTTAGAACATTAAATTATAAATATGATTAAATAACATATTACCGGACGTAAAATGACAGTTTCACACACCCTGAAGTGGAAAATTATATATATATATATATATTATAATGTAATCATCCTGTGGATGCCACACTGTCATTTTATGCTCGTTAAAGTAAGCATAAAATGGCATTTCACCCCCACCGGGCAGAAAATATTTTTTGCAACTCAGGCGTCCAATTTTCGCCAACGTGATGATTGCATACCACTCGGACCATCTCCAAACTTAAGCCCTAGATTCAAAAATTACTATTCTAAAAATAGTTTTATGATATAGTTACAGAAGAATAAAGACCAAAAAGATAAAGAGAAAAAATATGATGGATATGGTGATGATGAGTTTCATGAAGATGGATCGTGGCTAGATGAAGAATTCGACAGTGACTTTAATAAACAAAATAAAAATACGAATAAAGAATCGCACGCACCATACAATGAACAGCATCAGAGCACATCTAATAAAGAGAGCAACAGTGCTATTAACCAATACGATCATGATAAGCACATCAGTAATCAAGACAGTGCAGCCGTTAAAAATAGTAATAAACATAGTTCGGAGTACGTACAAAATTCTAGCCCAGTAGAAAACACCGTCGGAACTGCTGAAAAACAAGCAAGTCCACAATCTCATAATAACAGCACGCAGACATCATCGAATGAATCCGGAAATCAAAACATAAATAATAGAGGAGAAAAATTTTCATTTGGTATGCAAAACTCTGGAAAAGATACAAATACGTCAACTAACCACCAAGCAGCTCAAGAAACCAAAAACACATCAAATGACAAAATATCTGTCGAAAATAAAAACTCTTTGAAAGGTCGACAGAATCGAGAAAATATTCAAATAAGTCATGAAACTCACGGTACCAACACACATACATCAACAAATGAATCCGGAGGCATATCAAACGGGGGCTCTTCAGAGCACAACACGTCTGTTACTAGTCATGCAAGTAATGGACAATCTCAGACTCAAGAATCCGGAAATCAAAGCATTAATAATCGAGGAGAAAATGTTTCATCTGGTGCGCAGAATGTTGGAAAAGACACAAACGAATCATCTGCCCATCGAGGGGGTGATGAAACGACAGTTACATCGAATGACCATAAATCTGGCGAAAATCAAAACACTTCTAATGATAGAGAAAACCAAGAAAACACTGAAACAACTCATGATTCGCACGGTACCAACACGCATACATCAACAAGTGAATCCGGAGGCATATCAAACGGCGGCTCTTCAGGGGAAAACACGTCTGCTAGTAGTCATGCAAGTAATGGACAATCTCAGTCTTATGAATCCGGAAATCAAAGCATTAATAATAGAGG
>UELU01080657.1:12459-25221 GCA_900490025.1 Megastigmus dorsalis
ATTCAAAATACTGCAAAAAAGTGCAATCGATATTCAAATATTACGGGAAATTTTTTTTCATGATTCTAAAATATTTTTAACCTCTTCAAAATGGCCATATTTCGCAAAATCCCAAAAAACTCAAAATTTAATAAGCAATTTTTCAGACAACGTCTTAGAGGGCTCTTTTACAACTAAAAAGAAGGTTTTGAAAAAATTCGGAAAGATCGTATCCGGCGTAATTTGACCTATTCTTTCGAATGGTATGACTTATTTTTTGCTAAAATACTCTTAAAAAAATATGGCGTGTGCTTCACGAAAAAAAGTGAAAAAATTTAGAAATTTTCAACTTTTGAATTATTTTTATAATGAAAACCCAATGGTAATAATTCAAATCACCGCAAAAAAGTGCAATTGATATGCAAACATCACTGAAAATTTTTTGTCACAACCCTAAAATATTTTTAAACTTTCCAAAATGGCCATATTTCGTAAAATCTCAAAAAACGGATTTTTCGAACAAGCTATTTTTCTGATAACTTTTCAAGATTTATTGTCAAATGAGAAATGGTTTCAAAGAATTTAGCAAGGGTCTTACCAGACATTTTTCGAGTTATTTTTTCGCATTTTGAATACAAAGCTCAAGTAAAATGCTTAAAGAAATATAATAGATTTTGATGAAATGGAACGGACATATTGAAATTTAAGCCTTACCCTCATGAATTATACTTTGGAAATAGTTTTGAGCATCAATTACTAATACATTTAGCTGTTTAAATTTATCAACATTTTCATATCTTCAAAAAATCATTGACTTCTTGAAGTAATTTTGCACCTTCAAAAAAGGCTAAAAATAATGCTTATGTAATTCATTTATAGTTATACTACTGTTGTAATTGGTGTTTTCATGTAGAGATATTTGTTTCATATTTCCATGAGAATTTCCATGTTACCCTGTATAACATCAATGTTCATCAAGTCATATGTATGCTTTATACGTTTGTAAAGGTCTTCACTGAAAAATCGCTTACCTTATTCGTAATTATTTTCTTCGTAAAACGAATATTGCAACATTTTATATTTAGTTGCGTATATTTTGGTGTATACATTTTATTGTACATTGAACATTTCTATACTGTGAGAGTCATTACGATTAAGATTTATTATACCGATATTATAGCAGTACTTAAATTACTTAATAATAAAATATTAGTTGAAAATTAACGAAATATTAAAAAGATAAAGTTATAATCACTAAAACCCATGTTTTTCTGTAAGGGCTTCGATTAGTATACAAAAAAAAAAGATGTTTCATGGAAATAGGGTCCAAAAGACCATAATTGTATGTATGAATATGTGCGGTGAGCGTACCGAACAATAATGTATGTTTATTGTCAAAAATAATTAATTGAAAAAGAAAATACTGCTTTTTTCAGGGCTTAAATAAAAAAATTTGCTCATTCCAATCTGATAATCATGTAGTACTTTACAAGGTACCCTCAATTAAAATAAAAAACATTCAATTTAGTCCAGTAGGTACAGAGGTACAGACAGGTACAGTAGAAACGGAGGTACAGAGAGTCTCGTGGATATGAACCCGAGAATTCATAAACAAATTGCACTGGCGCGCCGGCACCTCTCCTGGCGACGCGTCGTCCCCCACTACTGCGCACATGAGAGGTCCGCGCTTCAGCTTTAACTTCCGCGTCAAATATATTTGCAATCACTCAATGATAAGACAAGCTATATCATTTCTGATAAATTTTTATTTTTTCTGAATATTGTCGATTAAAGTTCGTTCCTTAACCCAATTTTCAACATCTTTTTCAAGACTTTTTGTCAGCTAAAAAAAAAGGTTTGAAAAAATTTGAAAAAGATCATATTTGACGTATTTTGAACTGTTTTTTCGAATGGTGATACCGATTTTTTGTTAAAATACTCCTGCATTATTCTGAGCAATCTGGCCCCACGAGGTCCGTGCAGCTCACGAGGAATTATCCGAACATCGGAAAGTGAGACTCAGCAAAAGAGTCTCGCATTTGTACACTACAGCTGTTTGAACCTAAACAGCGGGGAAAATCAGGTTAAGATGTTCCTGTTGTAACGTGAAAAAGGTAGGAGTGTTCAGTACATCGGTACTGCATACAGTAGAAACAGCCCCGTTACCATGGATATAATATTTATGTTTCAAAAAAATACAAATCGCAGATAATGAAAGAATTCAAAAATAGAAGAAAAATATGTAATATTTATAAATATTAATGAAACCGACAATCATTTAAAAAACCTAAAAAATGTATAAATATATTTTATATTTGAAATATATACTGTATATATAGGAACGATAAATTAATTTGGAGGAAGCTACGTGCCAAGGAATTGGCAGCAGTTTTGTAGAAAGTATCTAAATACAAAGAGTACAGGTAGAGGGCATTTTTACCATTTTTAAAATTAATTTAAATATTAAAATTTTGAATATTAAAGCTTAATTCCCCAGTTTCGGTATTATCATCCCTATAGTAACACCTAATAAGGACATCAAACCTCCGTCAACTTTATTTTAACTAACCTCGTTGTTGAAAATATTTCTACTTGGAAGTCTACATATTGTTTTTTAACTAGTTTGCAAGTAGATACTTTCAGCAGGGTTGGCATTTTTCTACTACTTTTACTCAAGGAGTGGGGTTCTCCCACGAGAGTCGTTTGCAGAAACGGACGCGTTTCGGCAAAAAAGCAAATTTAGAATTTCGTGCAGCGCGAGTTTTCGCGGATGCTTTTCGGCGTGGTTTTATTTGGTGTGGTTGACTTGTCGTCGGCGAAGTGCAAAGAGGTGCACTGGCGTTTGATATGGCACATTCGGGGAGGAATATCCCCCCCCCCCCCCGAGCATTCAACCACCAGCGCACTATGGCCGAATTTGCCAAAAACCTGGACAAACGTAAATTTTTTAAGTATTTCCTAACGCTATACCAACATGATTTATGTATTATATAGGTAACAATGTAATAAAAAACGCTATATAGATCATAATAGAGTGACTAATAAAAATTTTGTGGATCTTAAAAAATACCCAATTATGAGATTTTCTACGCTTTTACGATTTTCACGGATTTCTTGTTATATTATAGGAAAAACAAATTATTTTTGTTAGGAAACGGTATTGACGATTGTATATTCTTGAAATACATATTAAAAACAACAAATCTAACCACAAAAAGTCTGAAGATATGCAAAAATTTTTATTTATTGTACTACTGTAATCAATTTCTTTTTTAGCTAAAATATACACAAAATTATGAAAATAGTTATGTTTCCAAGGTTTCCCAGGCTCAAAACTATATTTTCTTGATAGGGTAACATACGATAAACGATATCCATTCGAAATATCTTACCCGAAGCTGTCCCTCTTTTATACGTTTACATATTCAGATAATAAATAGCAAATTTCACATTATTTTAAATTATGCAGTGTACGAATATTTTTGTTATTAATCTCATTTATCTTATTAGAAAAATTGTCTTTTAAACTTTAATTTAATTTTTTAATCGACACCGTACAATTTTTTTTATTTTTAATAACATTTCTGTGTATATTTTGTTATTATAATACTGTTGAAGGTGGCAGGTTAAATAAAAGGACGGTCTTAAAAAAATGAAAAGTAAAAACAGATTTATTTAATAAAACCAAAGACGTATTCGACCTGTTCGATGTCCTATCCGCAAAAGAGAGCGGAGCTATCTGGTCGCCTCTACATTCGTCCGCCGGCTGAAATGCCGTATCGCTTACCCCCACTACTTGACAATAGTTTCTACCGCAAGAGAAGTTGGCGCTGTTTGCATATTTATTATAACTACGTGTGTCAAGTCAAGAAAACATGAAAGAAAACATACTATATTTTCAATACCCCCACTACTTGAATGTTCTCGATATTCCATCGATTAAATTTAAATTTTTACGCATGACATTAAATATTTCATATGCCAATGGCTTCGTAAATATATCTGCATATTGATCGTGAGTAGATACAAATTTAGTATTGATTACATTTTCGCTTACTTTATCACGAATAAAATGATAGCGGACATCGATGTGTTTGGACCTCCGATGAAACTCCGAATTTTTAGTAAGCCTTATGGCGCTTTGATAATCGATGTTTAATATCGTAGATCCATCACATCCATGTCCTAGATCTGACAAAAGTTTTTGGAGCCAAAGTGCTTCCTTTGTTGCTTCGCTTGCCGCTATAAATTCGGCTTCAGTCGTACTGAGGCTTACAGTTGGTTGTCGCTTAGATGCTCATGCCACACATCCACCGCTCAATGAAAAAACATATCCGGATGTCGATCGACGCGTGTCGACATCGGCTGCATAGTCTGAGTCTGAATATCCTACGAGTAAATCGTTTGTATTAGGGTTAAAACAAATTCCATAATGTAGAGTCACTTTAATATAACGCATAATGCGTTTCACCGCTCGCCAGTGCGATTCGTCGTGATCGTCTAAATAACGGCTCGCTATGCCAACAGCGTATGCGATATCAGGTCTAGTAACCATGGCTAAAAACAAAAGAGAACCGACGATTTCACGGTAAGGAACTTTTAATTCCGATTTAACATACGGTTTTATAAGTTTCGTTTGCGTATCCGCAGGGATTTTTACAATGTTCGCATCGAGCATTTTAAATCTTTTCAGAATCTTGTCGGCATAGTTTTTTTGATGTATGAAAATCGAGTTGCCCACATACGAAATTTCCATTCTGACAAAAACATTAAGATTGCAAACGGTCATGACAAATTTAGCCTTAAAAATTTTCATTTAATTTTCTAGAACTTCACGTTTGCGAACCCATACCAATCCGTCATCTACGTATTGAGCAAGATAAATTTTACTTCCCTCGAATAAACCGGTGTAAACACATTGGTCAGCAGTACTTTGTTTAAAGTTCAAACTTTTTATAAAATTATCAAATTTTTCATTCCAATAACGGCCGGATTGTTTTAGACCGTCAATTGCCTTATTTAATTTTAGAATTGCATTTTCCCCATTTTCAACTAAACCGTCTGGAATGCGCATGTATATTGTTTCTTTTAAATCGCTGTTTAGGTAAGCGGTGCTTACATCAAATTGTAAGGAACAAAGATTTTCACGAGCCGCAATTCCAAGAAGGATACGTATCGACTCGAAACGCACGACGGGCGAAAAAATTTCGTCCTAGTCAGTGCCTTTTTCTTGCGAAGTACCTTGAGCGCATAATCGTGCTTTATATCGAACGTTCGCATCATTCAACTCTGAATTTTTGATTCTAAAAACCCATTTGAAACCTATAGATTTCCGATCTTGAGACAATTTTACTACATCCCACGTGTTGTTTTTTGCATGAGCATCTAGCTTCTCGTTAATCGCGCGTCTCCATAACGTTGCGTTATCATCACCCATGGCTTCTTTAAAAGTATTGGGTGTATCACTATAAACAGTGCAAGCTTCGTCTCGTTTCGGTGCGCGCAGACCTGGACGCGGGCGTAAATGATGTAGTACATTCGGAGGTGCACTGGTCGGATCCGCGTCGCACGCAGGCACTCTATCTTGTGCTTCGTCTTGCGCGTTATTTACATCATTTTCTCGCGCAATCATGTCGTCGTTCTGCGGCTCGACAGTTATTATAGCCGGTATATTGTTGCCGTTTCTCGGCTGTGATTCGAATTCCTGACCTGCAAACGACTATGAACTCTCCTGATCGAAGTTGCTTGCGGAATTTTCGCTAAAAATAACGTTCCTCGTTACGCTAACGCTTCCGGTTTTCGGATTAAATAATCTATAGTTCTCAGATTCGCCCTCGTAACCCAACCCACGAATGTTAATTTCTGGGATTTCGTATCCCATTTTTTACGTAGAGCGCCAGGTACAAATGCGTATGCATCGCATCCGAACGTGCGTAAGTGCGAAGCATTAGGTCGTTTTTTAGTCCACATTTCAAACGGAGTGACTGTATTGGAACGAGCGCCCAATGTCCGATTTAGAGTGTAAACAGCCGCATTCACGGCTTCAGCCCAAAGACGCGTCGGTAACTTTCGAGCAAGCATCATAGTACGCGCGCTTTCAACAATCGTCCGCATTTCTCTTTCCGCGCGACCGTTCTGCTCGGGTGTATAAGGTGCTGACGTTACGAGCTTAATACCCCTCGCTTCTAAGAAACACCGAACATTAGTATTAATGTATTCTGTACCATTGTCCGCCCCTATGGTTTTTATTTCTCTACCGAATTGATTTTTAGTTAAAGCCGCATAATTTTTCAGACATACAAATAATAAAAAGAATCTTGCTCCACCTACAGACGGAGTTTGTATTGGTCCGCACAGATCAGTGTGGATTATCTCTCCAGGCATGCCAACGAATTTCTTTTCGGTTTTTTTGAAAGGAATTTTGAACTGTTTCCCTAGTGGGCAACTTTCGCAAAAAAACTCTTTTTCACCTTTTACATTTATGCCAGAAATCGCATCACTTTTCAGCATTTTTTCTATTGAAATTTTATTTGCGTGACCGAGCCGTTCGTGTAATAATTTTAAGGTTAGTGGTGACGCGTAGTTCGCTTCTTTTTTATTCTCAGATTTCATGAGCATGAGAATTAGATTATTCCTCTGTTTCAACCCTCGCGCAATTAAGACTTTGTTTTCTGAGTATATACTCGCATTGTCACGGTCAAAAACAATCGAGTAACCCTTTGTCATGCATGTGCCTGTGGATAACAAATTTCGTTTAAGAGACGGAGCATATAGTACGTCGTTGATCACATCGTCTAACCATTTACCATCAACCAACCTTTTTACAAAAATATTACCACAACCTTCGACATGTAGCTTTGTTTTATCGCCGAGGTATACATACTCATCTTGGCTGGGCGTAAGTTCCGCGAACCACTCGCATCTACAACAAATATGGCGTGACGCGCCACTATCGAGAATCCAAAGATCCAGAGGTTATTAATCCGCTTACAATGTTGACATCGGATGAGTTGTTTTATTTACAAACGATAAACGCGCTATAATTTGCGGAATTCTCAGAAACGTTTTCAGACTTGCATTTATTGCTGTTTTGATTTTTATACGAATTTTGCGACTTCTTTCTCGCGAAACAATATTTAAACGTATGACCGAGTTTTTTTACAAAAATTACATTTAATCTTATTCTTACGTCGTTCTAAGTCGTCGTTGAGATTGGTGTTTTTATCCTTAGGCCCATTCTTGGAAATTGTAGTCGCAGCGAGGGCACTGATGACATCCTCCATGTTTGTCATGCGCGCTTCTTCTCGAAGTAATCTCTCCCGTAGTTTTATTAAGATTTGAGACTCTGTGGGTACGCTGTCCCATGCGGAGATGAAAGCGCTGAATTTGGCTGAAAGGCTGCTAAGGATTTTTGCCATAACCATGACCTCGGATACTGGCTCATTTGCTAAATTCTCAATTTTAGCAATGTGCTGTGTAGCTGAATCCTTAAGCGACATCCGATATTCGTGAAATTTAGTTGTGAGCACTAATTTATTTGAGGCAATTTTTTGCTCGTGGATGCTTGAAAGCTTCTGCCACATTTCATTTGCCGTCGAGCACGTTACAAGATAATCAAGCTGAGTATACTACATAGAAGAGGATAAAACGAACATGGCTTTGGCGTTGTTCTTTATCAAGACTTTATTGTTTCCTCGTTTGCATCTGTAGGCTCCGGTTTGACGCTTCTTCCTTCCACAATGTCCAACAAATCATGAGCAACGAAAATCGTTTTCATTTGAAATTTCCACAATTGAAAATTTTGTCCGCTAAACTTCATTACATTTTTCAAATACGATATTTCAGCCATCTTGAATTTTCGTTCGCGGCTTGAAACAAAAGGAAGAAATCTCTCGAACACAAAATACTTTTCACACGCGAACACCGTCAATATTTAACACTAAAAAGGTACGCGACCTGGGCCCCTAACCTGTTGAAGGTGGCAGGTTAAATAAAAGGACGGTCTTAAAAAAATGCAAAATAAAAACAGATTTATTTAATAAAACCAAAGACGTATTCGACCTGTTCGATGTCCTATCCGCAAGAGAGAGCGGAGCTATCTGGTCGCCTCTCTACATTCGTCCGCCGGCTGAAACGCCGTATCGCTTACCCCCATTACTTGGCAATAGTTTCTACCGCAAGGGAAGTTGGCGCTGTTTGCACATTTATTATAACTACGTGTGTCAAGTCAAGAAAACATGAAAAAAAAGATAGTATATTTTCAATAAATAGGTATTTAATATATAGTCATGTTCATTAAGTAAAGTGTTCATTTTTTCTTCTCGATCTGTGACGCTGTAACTTTTTATGTAAACTTGGAAAAAATTGTAAAATCTTGGAAAAAATTCTAGATACAGTGTTTTAGATAATTTAACCTTTAGACTGCCGGGATTTGAACCTTCAAACCGCCCTTTAAAAGTGGCCAAATTAGTGTCTCGTATCATGTATCAACTATATACAAAGTTCATGTCAGACGGTGCGTCTATATGTAGAATTTCCGGCAGGCTAAAGGTTAAAAGCTCATCTTTTAAACGCTTTAACTAAAATTATCCTAGACATCGATTTAGAAAAAGTTATTCTTATTTTCCGACAAAACCGAATATTTTTGAAAAATTTTTTTAGGAAAATTACTCACTTTTTCTGAAAAAAACCGCTATAACATTTATAAATCGATCTTTAGACCAAATCTGTCTACGGAATTTGAAAGACGAGACTTTAAACTATCAGGAACATTGGAGAAAATTTTTCTAGGACGTTTACAGAAAACGTTACATCGTCGAAAGTCGAGAAGAATTCAGAATTAATGGGTTAAATTTTACATATTATGTATTCATGTCCCCATGATCATAATACCACTCTTAGCATTTAAAATATAGAAATTTTAACCATATATTTAAACTCAGCGACCTCAAAAACCTAAGAATACGACTTTTCATTATGATTAGAGTTGGTCAGATTTTAGCAAATTCGACCACTGTGCAGCGGCGCGCGGAGGGACGATCAGTCCCCCTCAGCTCAGACGTAGTTGCGAGGTGAGCAGATCGGCCGGCCGCTCACGAGATAAGGATAGGAGCAAGGAGATTCACATAGGCACACTCCTTGCCCCAAGTAAGTCTGCTTTAATTACGCGTCCGGTTAAAGAAGCGAGGAGTGCCAGTGTTCGGATACGAAACCCGAACACTTCTTTGAATTCTCTCTCTCTCTCTCTCTCTCTCTCTCTCTCTCTCGTAAGTTTCCAGCATACACACTTTTCACCTCGCTCTTGCTTCCGAGCTTTTGCACTGCTGCCTGCCTGCCTTCGGACGTTTTGTTGCAGGTTAATTGCGTGCACCTATATGCAAGCCATCATCTCCACTGTTATCTTCACTGGGGGTGCTGAGTTTGCATCGTTCGCTGCTTTTTTCTTTCTGCTTCGGGACTGAAATCGTGAAAGATTCGAATAGAACGTAGACTTGATAAATATACAAATGAGCCAAGTACCGTACCAGCAACGGATGAGCTGGTGCATAAAGTTATTTCTCAGGTCTCGGCTCTTGAGCGAAAATTGGACGTGCAGTCAACCCAGCTGGAGGGGCTGCATAGTCATCGGCTAATGTTGCAGATATCAATGACGAAAATGTAAATAACGAGTCGCAGGTGTTTCTCTCGTTGGGTTCCACGCATAAATCTGTAAGATCTTATCGCTCGTGCTGTGAGAGCTCTGGTGCGGCATCTATCGAGAGTGCTGAGCGCTGTGAATTTCTTATAAATGGTATTGTTGATGAAAAAAATTTTAATGTTAATCTTGATAATGTTGCCTTAGCAGTGCTCAGCACTGTCCTTCCTACGCTTACTAGGGAGGACGTTGTTGGAGCTCGCATCCTACCGCCTCGGGGTGTGGGCGGCGAGGCGTCGGAGGAGACCGGTAGTGGCACGGTGTTGAAATCGGGAAGACCGCCGTCTTGTGTAGTTAGGCTCGCCAGTAGTAAGCGTGTTTCAGAGATCATTCGCGCTAAACGTTCGCTCGCCAATAATTATATTACCACCAGGGACGTTAAATTTGCTTCTCCTGATCACGAGTCTGTCATGCACTTGCCAGACAGGAAAACTTTTATTAACGAAATGCTGAATGCTGAAACGTATCGGAAATTTTGGACCTCAAGCAGCTTGCTTTGTGGCTGGGCTTTAGATATGTCTCTCACAACCTAACATAGGGGGCACTGTATCCTCTGCATGACTTCAGCGGACAACTGCTGGCGGGGCGATGCAGGGAGCATTGAGGGCGGGCTTTCTCAATGTGAATTCTTTGAGAGCTCACATTGAGCAAGTCCGTCATTTTCTTGCTGACGGTCCGTCTTACCACCTTTTCAGGATCGCGGAGTCGTGGCTTGGCCCAATCGTCGACGACAGTCTCATTCGGATTGAGGGTTATAGTATCGTTCGCCAGGACCATAACATCCATGGCAGTGGTGTTGCCTTAAATATCAGAAATGACTTCGAAGTCAAAGTTTTGTCTACATCAAAAAGTACGCATCCATTAAAACCATCTATACCGGAATTTATCATGTGTGAAGTACAAAGAGGCAACTCACCGCCAGTCTTGGTGGGAATAGTTTATCGGCCCCCAAAAATTGCTTTTAACAAAGACCATGATTTTCTTTTCTCCTTGCGAGATTTGTGCGGCAATTACAGCCATAAAGTTATCATGGGGGATCTGAATGAAGACATGTCGTCGGCTAGTGTTGATGCAGAGTTTATTAGACATCTTTCGAATGAACTCTCCCTTAAGATCATCCAGCATGGCTCGACGCATTACACCGACACATCTCATACACGGATTGGCATAATACTTGTTGACGATAACGACACGGTACGTAACTTTCGGAACAATTTGGCACCCTTTCACAGTAGACTCAACATTATTGATATTGACCTTTGTATTGTTCCTCCTCCCAACGATGCTTTTAGTTTTAGGAATTATCACAAGATAAATTATGAGAAGCTTAATGCATTGTTGTGTCGCTGCGACTGGTCGTCATTTAACCCATCAGACTAAGACTTTGACTTAGATGGGGCGCTTGATAGTCTCGGTTAGAATCTAATGGAAGCTGTTAATGAGTTAGGGCCTTTAAAAACTGTTATTCCACGTAAGAAAAAAGCATCATGGATTGGGACCGGGCTTCAGCTCCTTATAAAGAAACGAATCGCTACGCATCGACGATATAAAAGGACCGGGAGTGCTGTCTTGCTGGATAAGTTTTTTCGTCTTCGCAATGAGGTCGAGATGCGTATGGATTAAGAGCGCAACTCTTATTTAAGTAATCAATTATCTGATGCTCTTGATCATATTAAGGATATCTGGAAGGAGATGCGTAATCTCGGCCTCTTGCCAAAGAGCAAGGAGGAGTTACATGGTTTTCCTCCGGACGAGCTTAACTCGCACTTTGCAGGTGTGTCGATCGCACCCAATGAAGATACAGAGGATGTGATGGACATTATTCTTTCTGCTTCTCAAGATGGGTATTCCTTCAAGCCAATTGATTTTGCTGATATAGTTCTCGCCATTTCCCATTTTTCATCACAGGCAAGGGGTGTGGACGACATACCGCCAAGTGCAGAAGTTAAGTCTCTGCCAGTGTTGGGAAATTATATAGTTCGTTTATTCAACTCCTCCTTTGCTCAGGGAGTCTTAACGAGTGCTTGGAAGAGAGCGCAGTTGGTTGCCTTAAAAAAGATTGCAGCACCGTCATCAACGTCGGACTTTCGTCCTATTGCCCTACTGTACTTTCTCTCCAAGGCACTCGAGAAGATTGCACACTCCCAAATCTCAGAGTATCTCGCTGCAAACAGCATTCTCGATCCTTTACAAGCAGGGTTCCGACCGCATCACAGTACTCAGACAGCCCTGCTTAAACTAACTGATGACATACGTCTAGGCATTGATAGGACAATGGTAACCTTGCTGTTGCTATTCTATTTCAGCAAGGCTTTTACCATCTCTCCTTCGAGGCTGTTGAGCAGATTACGCGATCTCGGGTTCTCGAGGTCCGCATTCCTGTGGATTAAATCGTATTTACAAGGCCGTACTCAACGCGTGTTATCAAAAAATGGTTGTTCTTCATGGGTTGAAACTATTTTGGGTGTGCCACAGGGGTCGGTCCTCGGTCCTCTGCTCTTCAATCTCTATGTCAATGACCTCAAAGATATATTTGATCGTCGGGCCGTCAGGCATATACCATATGCCGATGACCTCCAGGTTTATCTGCAGACTCTTGGAAAAGGGATTGCCACGTGTTGACTTGGGGGGAGGGGCGCTTGTGCCTTTTTCCGATGAGGTGGTAAATCTCGGTGTTACATTAGATAGTAAATTAACGTGGAAACCGCAGGTCGATTGTTTAACTAAAAAAGTAAATAAAGCCCTTTACAGCCTGCGGTTTATAAGGGCATGTACCACCGAGACTTTACGCAGAAGATTGGTTGAAGTGTTGCTTGATGCGTCCGACGAGCAAAGAATACGGTTACAGAGACTGAGTAATACATATGTGAGATACATATATGGTGTTAAGAGGGACGAGCACATCACCCCCTATAGAAAGCAGCTGGGCTGGTTGCGTGTTGATACTCGAAGGAATTATTTTGCTGCAATTATTATGTATAAAATCCTTCGATTACATGAACCTCAGTATTTGGCAGCTTTTTTTAGCAGGCATCAGCCCAAGGGCACTAGCAGGGGTGTTGCACAGGAACTTTTAATACCAAGGGTGC
>UELU01080662.1:0-12144 GCA_900490025.1 Megastigmus dorsalis
CTTAATAACTCGTCCTCATATATATATTGTCGCTCAATTAAGGCTCCAAGTACTTCGGTTTCCAAATAGACGTCGGCAGTCATGACGTAAATTAAATTATCTTTGTACGCAAATGGGTGTTCATCTAGTATTTGTACTGCCGAGAAGCATTCTGTGCTTTCTGGGCCTCGTGCCCAAGGTGGATGAACATGAGACGGCCTTGCTTCAGCTACGAGATAACGTGCCATTGCTCCTTCTTTACGAGGAGAGCGTGCTGGGGGCATTGGCTCATCGTCAGCTGTTGACGCTTGCTCTTCATCTACTCGGTCATTCATTCCAGCTGGCTCGCTTGGGTGGCTTATCTCCGTTACGATAGTTTTATCTGCGGCTGTTGCACTCACTTCGTCGACTGGTAAGCGTACGTAAGGTGTTAAATGATTGTTTGATAGGTGTAAGTGTACAAACTCAGTACCTTCGTTAGCCCTACTGTAGCAATATTTCACTTTCCCGCCACAATGGAAGTAAATACAAATGTTTTTATTGAACGTACGCGAATATATATACACAATCGATATCACCGAACTCCTTGTTCGAGGATAAAATTCGACAAGCTTCTTCTGGATTTCCGCACTGTGACAGAGCTGGGCTGTGCAACAATTGTTGCCTTAATTCCAGAGGTGAAATTTGCATCTCCAAAATGCGTATAAGAGAGTAAAATAGACAATTCCCTGCAGGTGTATCAGAAATTTCTGTGACTTGCAGCAGTGGTATATCGGGCTGAGCACAATGAGTGTGCTCTGTATATACGTAGTAGCGCTGCACGATGCCTCCGTACGCTGTTGGAGACTGGGAATCGGGGAAGGCCCGATACGTTCTTCTTGCGTTTTTGGACAGACAGTTGCGCTATTCTCTGTCGGCAAATCTTCGTAGTCCAAAGATAAGTTCCCGTCTTCCGAGGTGCTATCGGCTGGTAAGAGTACACTGGCCGGGTCGTTATTAGCACTGCGAGTTTCTGGCGGATCTTGCTCTTCTGAATGCATTATTACGTTGTCACTGACGGGTGACGTAAGTTCCATGTTCGAGGTGAAGTCCGGTGGTATTGGATTTCTCGCGTTTGGCTCGGAGTGCGATGAGTCATTCAGTGGTTCTTGTGGTGGTATTGTATCTTTTTCTTTGTACTCGGAGGTATTTTCGTCTCCTTTGTGCAATTTTTCGTTATCTAATTCCCATATATTAATACACAAGCCTGATTTTCCATCCTTCTCTTGTCCCTCTATATCGACTGCGAGCCGTAGTTTAGTATTTTGCGGTATAATAGGAAATTCTTGTTGCAATTTCTGAAATGTCCCTTCATTGGATTCCATTACCGGAGGTGTAATTAATACAGGATTTTCGACTGTCGGTTAGTTTACTTCGCATGATATTAAATTTGTCTCACCCACAATATTAGGCGATTCCCTTTTATCCTGATTTTGTATTAAGACGGATTTTCCGCTGGCTCGAATTGGGGAGAATGGTTCAGACCAGTCTTTGAGGCTGTTATCGTCATCTTCCTCAGAACTGCTTGATGGTGTTTCTTTAAATAGAGGCGCTTTTCTCCTTAGTGTTTGATTGCGAGTAGGAGCCGTGTGTATTCGACCAGGAATTTCTTCGATATTGCTTCGTGGTGTACTGGTCGCTTGAATATCACCGCAAATATTTTTTTACTTGCGCATATATGGTAATTTTTCTTCTGCTTTAGCTTGGCTTAGTACAGGTGATTTATCATGGCTGTCGTCTCCTGAAATTGCTTTGCATATGGGGAATCGCACGCCAGTTCTCTTACGGTGCGTTTGATGTATTTTCGTTTTTGCTTTGCTCGAGTCGACCGTTTTTCTTCCTCGCTTGAAGAACTCGTGGTTGAAGAACAGTGTCTCATGATCCGTTACGACAGTGAATTTTCTTCCGTACAAAAATGGGCGGAATTGATCCTTGGCGAAAACGATAGCTAGTAATTCTCGATCATATGTTGAGTAACGCAACTCGGGTCCTCTCAGACATCGGGATGCGTACGAACAAGGGTGATCTTCACCTATTTTTCCTTGTCCCAATATTGCTCCAATTGCATAATCGCTGGCGTCTGTCGTCACTATAAATGGTTGAGTTAGGTTAGGGGCAACCAATACTGGTTTCTTACATAGAATATCCCGTAAGTTGTCCAAGGATTTCTGCTGCTCTTCGCCCCATATGAAGTCGCTCGTGCTTCGTAGAAGACTTGACATTGGCATGGGTATTTTCGCGAAATTCTTCACGAATCGCCTGCGAGACCGAGGAATGATTTTATCTTCTTTTTGTTCGTTGGTACTGGAAAATTTCGGACGGCTTCGATCTTTTTCGGATCTGGCCTGATTTTTGCTCCTCCTGCTATGTGGCCTAAGAAACTTGCCTCTCTTTGAAGAAATTGGCATTTGTTAGGCTCGATTGTAAGATTTGCGTCGTTGAGCCGTTTCATGAGGCGTCGAATTTTCTTTCCATGTTCCTCCAATGTTGCTGCGAATACTACGATGTCGTCTAGGTAAACGTAGAACTCGTTGCCCTGTAGTCCTGCTAATACTAAATCCATAAGGGCTTGAAAAGTAGCTGTAGCATTTCGCAAACCCATTCCCATTCTGATATACTCATAGTGACCAAATGGCCCTGGAAAAGAGGTTTTATGTGCTGACCCGGGATCCATAGGTATTTGATAAAAACCAGTTTTTAAATCGATTATTGTTATATATACTGCTGAAGCCACTGAGTCTATGATGTCTGTTGTTAATGGTAGCGGATAACAATTCCCTATAGTGATTTCGTTTAATTGTCGAAAATCTGTGACCATTCGCCATCTCTTTTCTTCCTTATTTGTGCCTTTCTTGGGTACTACCCACATCATAGATGAATATGGGCTGTCCGATGGCCTAATTGCTCCTGCTTCAAGATTCTTTTTAATTTGCCGCTCCATTTCTTCCTTAATAGCGGAAGGATGTCGGAATCGTTTTGGTCGTACTGGAACATCCGTTGTAGTTATTATTTTGTGCGTAACTAAATGTGTGGCTTTTAACTTTTTGCCTGGTAACCAAAAAACATCTGGGCAATCCTTGACTAATCCCTTTACGTCCTCTAGTTCTTCCTCGTTTAATAGCTTAATCGCCCCCTGATCTAATGCTTTTATTATTTTCTCCACTCTGCCTTCCTTATTCTCGGAAAAGATCAGTAAAATACTTGCGTGCTGAAAGTTCCTTTCATCATCAATATCGTCGTTATTTGCGTCGAGAATGTCGCATGTCTCGTGCATAGTTTCGCATGGTTCCAAAGTAATTTCGGGTGGATGCATTTCCACCTCCTTCTCGCTTATATTATAACAAAGGGCGTACGCTTTACCCTGTCTATTTTCGGTTACAAAATTACCGAATAAAATGTCCGGTCCTAAGCACTGGAGCGGGACAAAACCTACCTTTTCGTCTATATTCTTGACGCGCGCTTATATAACTTGTCTCGTACGAGGGGGAATACAAAATCGTTCGTTTTGAACAAAGGGCACCTTTAGATCTCCAAACTCTACGCACTTACGAGCAGCGTTTACCTGCCCTTTATATTTGAGAAACATGTACCAGCCCAAAAGTCCATCAGTGTCGATGGAGACATCATCGGGTACTATATGGACTTGACACCATAATCCGCTTAATTCTAAATCTACACTTCCCAGGGTGAGGCATTCCCCTGGAGTCACTCCGCTTATAGCCATTAAATGGTTATTATTAATTGGTACGTGTACATTTACACAATGAGATTTAATGATCGAAAGATCGGCCCCTGTATCGGCGTAAAATCGGCCTGTCTCGGTTGTTAACTGGGGGCATTTCAAATCTACTATTGGAGGCCTACGTCCGGCTCGTGCGAATCTTATTGTCGCTTGCCGACGAGATGTTATCTTTTCGGGATTTTGCTTTATTGATTGCTCGGCCCCGCAGGTGCCGGGTGCCGAGCATCCTGTGAGTTTAAAGGACGCTCATATTGTTGGTTCCTATATTCGTTATTATTCCTATTATTGTTATTATTATTCCGATAATTATCCAGGGGGTTACCTCGATCGCCGTTATTATTTCGATTATTGTGGTTGTTCATGTTTCCGTTGCGATAGTTATAATTTCCTTGGCCGCAATCGTAATTCCTGTTTCTGTTATTATTATTATAATTTTTATTATTATTAATTCCGTTGGGGTATCGATTGTTATTTCGGCTCTGATTGTTGTCATAATTTCGATGCGGATTCATGTTATTATTTCTATTTCTACTGTCGCACCTATCACTGTACCCTTGAGGATTTCTATTTCCGCGTACGTTATTTTGTTCGTTTACCGCAGGTGGAGCAGCAGCGTATGCTCCTGATGCGAGCGGCTGCATGGGATATGGAGTATATACGACTGGCGCTACGTTGGCTGGCTGAGCTGGAGTTTCAATTTTCTCTTTGCTAACTTGTCCGCTCCTTATCGCGTTCTCGAGTGCATAGCATGACGTATATAAATGTCCTCGCATGTGACAAAATTCGCACTTTTTCATATCAAATTCTTTCTTTCTACATTCATCTTCCTTATGACCGCTCGTCTTGCAATAACCGCAGACTTCGGTAGCTGGGGTCAGTCTCACTGTGGCAGTAATAATTGTGGGCGAACCTGGCTGCCAGTTGGCAAGACGATTCGATATTTCCTTTAATAGATGCTCGATTTGATGTGCTCCACCGACTGATGGAACTGCTTGGGGGCCTACGTTGAATCGACGAGCGTCTGTTTTTTGTTCGAAAATGACGGCTTCTGCGACGGCTTCGCGCAGACTTGGTGGATTTGTAGAACGAACTTGGTGCTCTAGTGATCCGCTTAATCCGAATAAAAATTGTTCGAGTGCCTCTTTGTCAACATGGCTTTTATATGTATGCCTCTCGAAATCGACTAGGGAGTGATTAGCGTCGTAAAGATTGAGAAAACGGTTATGCAGGGTTTGAACGCGGAGTCCATAGTCGCCCGCACTTTCCTCTGGTCGCTGGCGCACAACCTTGAGCTCGGCGAGCACTTTATCTGCTCCGCCGACATTACTATACTGCGTGGTTAAATCCGTGAAGAGTCTCTCGACGGACTCGTATTGCGTTAAGCGAGTCATATATCCGTCTGCAGCGCGACCTCTATATTTCAACGCGAGTGAATTCAACACCCATCTTTCCGATTGCGACCCAAATTCTTGAACTACGTCTCGAACAGCTCGGCAAAAGAGTGCGAGCATGTCCGGGTTGCCGTCAAAAGTTGGTAAAGTGTTCAACGCTTCATGTAATCAAAGGTCCAGTGCCAATCTCCATGTCGTTCGGTTCGTGGATATTGACGTGAGAAACTCATCTGGCGGATTGATGCAGGAATTTCGTTGTTTGTTAGATCGTCGCGTGTATTTATTCTCGTTCCCTCCTCGACACCTGAAATATGAGTGTAGTCTCCCGTATCTGCATAAATAAATGCCCGTCGCGCGTCGCGCTGTGCGAGAGTGTCGAGTCTGTCTCCAGTTCGTAGCGGAAGGTCTCCACTCGGCAAATCCCATTGAGATAATGATTGATGTGTCGGGTGCTCGTGAAGTGTTTCAATTCGATTACTCCTTGACATGCGAGCTTGACTATTTAGGGTTTTAGGGATGGCTCCGGGGCCCTGAGACTGTATCGCGTTGGTCTCTCTTGCGGCAGCGATATTTCGCCTTAATTCACTTGATTTAATAATAAGATGGGATCGTACGTTGCGAGCAATTCCTATGTCTGCCTCGGTAATATTCGGCGATTGTCCTAGTAAAGCCCTATTCAGCTGCAGTAAGAGCGTAGCGGAAATCTAAAAATGGCTTGTCATCCAGTAAATGAATGCTCGTTCCGACTGTCTGCGTATTAATTAACGTGCGCCTGGATGCGTTCTCCTCGAAATTTTCGAAGGGATTTTGATTTACCCATGCCGAGACAGTAGCCGGTGTGTGTGGCAATGTTGACATAATTTCTTTAACGTCCGCGTTTTCCTTATTCACCTTCCTAGGTTTTCGGAAAATCGCGCGCACGTTTGAATAAATCCCTTTTGCTGCGGGCTGAATTTTGCCGACTTATTAGTTCGCGAATGAAAATAGAAATAAGGCTCCCTTCCTCTTTTCTTGTACTGAAATTATTTAAAATAAGACGCGGATGCGAACCCTTGACTCCGATTCTGATTGATGTTGGTTGATCTCAACCACACGCACTTTTCCGGGGAAATAATGTATATATATGTGCACTTTATATGTAACTTTACTTACCCGACTAATTCCACGATGGCAATAAGTAACAGTACTTTCATCCTTTGTTCCCGTTCTTCCTTCTTGTGTAAGGGCTGGTTGGTACCTTATTCGACGCGGGTGTCCGTTTTTTTTTACTTGGCCCTTCGGAGGCTTTTTCGAAGTTCGTTAAAACTTTCGCGTTTCTTCACGAAAAAAACCCCACACTTAGCACCAGAAATTTGTTTTTATAATGTTACGTGTGAAGGGTTCTCCGTTCTGCTCACACTCGACCGGGGAGCAAGCGAGATATGTGAAGAAAGGCAAGTAAATGAACGACAATGATCGTTGATAAATGGCTAGGTTTATTGATCGGAATTGTACGTAACCGAGAGAGATGTTTTCGGTATTCGCGGTCGCGTATGATGGTGGAGTAAGTTGGATGCTGCTGTGATCGAATGATGAGTGCCGTGGTTGGATGCGGAATCGCAGGTTCGGATCTCTACGTCTTCTTTCCCTACTCTCTATCTTCTCTTCTCCGTATCTATCTGCCTTCTTGTATCTTCGCACACCCAGTGCTCTCCTTTTTATATCCTCTATTCTACTTACTCCTGCTCCTCGAAATTAGTCGATCGTGGAATGATGGTGGGAAATCGCGCGTTAATCGTTGGGTATATGTGTGAGTGTGTATGTGTAAGAACGGATGCGCCGCGCGTGACTATGGTTTCAGTTTTCGGTCTAGACGTCCGGGCGAGTCGTAGTTTTAATTGCGACGTTCTTAATAAAATATAACGTTCGTATTTTAACATACGTAACAATGCTATACGATTTAAACTTTTTAATAAAAAATGTGTAATTTCCATTAAAATATTACAATATTTATTGCAAAACTTTTGTTTTCATTCTCTTGATACATTGTCGGAATGTTTTAGCAAAAACGTACAAAAATTGCAGCAATGTGTTAAAATTGTATAAATATAATCTTGTTCAAAAATTAAATACATGTATAAAAGATCTCTTTGTGAATAGAAATAGTTTTGATGGTATAGTTTAGAGGGTATTAAGTCCTTAACTAATTAACCGGATTAGCCCATAAGGAAAATCGGAGCGTCAGTAGATGTTATAATCAAAATTATTTCAAGTGTTTTAAATTTTTTTCGAGTCTTTAATACAGATTTTTTTTTGAATGTAATATTTTTCAAATTAAAGATTAGATTTATATATATATACTGTATTTTATGTTAAATATATTTAACTTTTTAATTTTTTAAAAACAACATTAAGAAGTTTAATATCAAAATAATGTTTCTTTGAATATTAAAAAAAATGATAAGAATGAAATTTAATTTTTTTTTTATTTTTTTTAACGATTTAAACATTTTTATAAAAATTATTTCAGTAGGTTATCTAGTTAATCTATTAAGTAACACAATTTGTAATCCTATTATGTACTTTAAGATCTCTGTTCATAAGTTGCAAAAATTTACTCATATTTTATAATTTAACAGGTAAATAGTTTTAGCTATTAACAAAAATATCGGAAAAGTATATTTTTTATGAAAAGTAGTATCTTTTTTAAATTAACATTTTTTAATACAAACATTATAAAAAGTTACCAATATTATACTTGGTAGCTATGATGGCCCAATTTCTGGGAGATAGTAGCAGATCAAAAAGTTGAACAACTTCAAGTTTTGTACAAAAGTTTAGCCTTCTGTATAAATAGAAGTTTATCTTAAATATTTGCAGCTTCTATAATAGGTGCTAATTGTATTCTCAATAATTGGAAAACATGAAATTTCCACTTTCATATTTTTTGTAAGTTTTTTCCAGCATTTCATCTGAAGGAACCTGTTAAATACAATAAATATAATATAGTTGTAGATATGTTACTTTTATCGGAATTTATAATTATTAAATTGTTCCCTATTTGATAAAGTATTATCAAATTTTTAGTTCTAAGCTTTGTTTTAACATTTCTTTTTGTATTGTATTGTTAAAGATTTCAGATATCTAAATAAATGCTTATTCTTAAAATAAAAATAAGCTTTGAAAGTAGAACCAGCTGTTCCAACTTCCACTTACAGTATTTTAAAAAGTAGCAAAATAATAACTTTTTATAGTTTAATTAACAAGCATATACCTTTGATGAATTAACTTTATTTAAGGCCCATTTCGCATAAGTTAGAAAGTTATTCAAAGGTGCTCCACGACCAATTTAAGCATCATGAATTCCTGAAACATATATTTGAAATATAAATTGAAAAGATATTTAATTGTGTGTATCAATATTTAAAATACATACCTGCGCTTTGGAAAATAACTTGAAGAACAGCTCTATAAAATAGTGATGGCGATAATGGCTCATTTTTTTGCTTTAATCTATCTGTAGATTGTTGTGCTAACATTCTTGCATTCTTAGAGAATTCATAGACATCTAAAAGTGACTTTGTGGCTAAGTGATAACAACAAGGAACTATGCACAAGCATTTTATATCACTGACATTTAAGAATGATTTTATCACAGAATCAGTCAGCGATCTACATGCATGTAAAGCAGTATTAATTAATTGTTTTTGTAGATATAATTCTGGAAAATGATTTTTCACCATCTGTACAAAATCTGTTGATTCATTAATAAATTCAACTGCATAATTAATCTGAAAGTAAAATTAATTAAAAAATTTTGTGGTTGTTATACATTATCAAGTAGATTTTAAATTCAAATTAAATAATAAGAAACTTTATACAAAAGTATTTTATTTTTTAAAATTACATTCAGTAATTCATTAAAAAAAGTAATAATTGAATTCTTACCAAAGATGTAGGTTTTTTATTCTTCTAGTTTACAAGATTGCGATGAAGGATTGCTCCTTTATGGTTTATTTGAGAAGATTCAATTGCCAGTACAGGTAAATCATAATAATTTGATACATATAACGAAGAGTAACCTTTACCAACACCAGCATCAATAATAATACTTGATCTATCTTGATTTAGCTATACAATTGTTTTTGTAAATATATCAACTTATCAATTTTATGCCATTTTTTTACTTTCATGAACTCAGACTGAATAGGCTTAAAAGATTCAGTTTTCTTATAATCAAGAATATTTAAAAAATCAGACCTACTAATAATGCTATGACTATTATCTAATTTCAATGATCTAACATTTCTTAAAAATATATCAAGTTTTGAATCATTATAACCTCTAGATTCATCAACTTGTTCAATATTGCTTAAGGCAGTACTGATATTTTCTTCAAAATACAGTTTCAAGTTTTTGGGCAAATATTTTTTCCACAAATATTCAGTTAAAAAATCAACTAAATGACAGTCTATCAAACTTTCATAAACTTTAAGAAAATCTATTATTTGCAGAAAATAATCGTCATACGTGGTCATTGTTATAAAAATATCGATATATTCTGTCACATACTTCAAAATTCAAGTTTATTGGCTTCAGGATATGTAGAATCTATTTTAGCCAATGAACAAATCTTTTTAAAATTAAGTTTTATACTCTCAAATTTATCAAAAATATCAACTGCATGATCATTATCAACACTTCTGTATATCTTCAATTAATTTTTTAGATTGTTCAACAATGTTTTCGACATTTGGGGACTGTTGTAAATACATTAAAATTCCAAAGTAATATCCTAATTCCCAATAACCCAACCCATCAGAAATGTGTTTCGTTAAATCCATTGAAAGAAATGGCATTTCATCTTCTTGTTCAAATTCTTCAACCTGTTCCTTATCTCTGTTAGCCCACCTACCTGTTCTTCTTTTAAACTTACCCCATGGTCTAGGTTTTTGTATCATAATGCTTGTATAGCCCTTGGGTTTACCTCTATTTCCAGTTCCAACTGTCGCTGCTCTAATCATAAAAAATCATTATTATGTTTTAATTAATAATTTAATATTTTCAACATTTAAAATACTTATTTAAGAATTTATTTTTTGCGGTTTTATAACATTTATCTGGACATTCATTTTTTGGTATATGCAAAATGGTCCAAATAGATTAGAGCAAAACATTAATTTTCTGCATATATTCCTACAAAACTCTGTTACCATGTCAGCTGATGTGATTACAGCCACACTTGCTCTATAAGTGTTATTTTTATGTTTTGCTTTTAATACTTCTAAATTATAACCAGGCTCTGGTTTAGTGTCACATTGTAATACTTTTAAGATTCTAGCACTTCTATATCCAACGGATACAATCATTAATAGAACTTCTCTCACAACTAGAACCACAGATCCTGGGCCAACTGCTTTTGGAATAGTCGCTAGCTTACCCTTTGAAATCATTGGTCCAGTAAAACATCTGTAATGAAAATAGATCTTTGGACACAATAAGGAAGAACGAGGCTCTGATAATGGATTTTCTATAATACTACTTTTCTTTGTTGTAATTACATTAGTTTGTGCTTTTTTACAAACTTCAACATAATCTTGCGTTGGTTTTAGTGGATAGTGATTCGATTCACAACATCCTACTGGAAAAATTTGTAAGGAATGCATGTGTACTATGTGTTCGATTCGATTATCATTGCAACTGTCTAATTTTAACCACAGTAAATCATCAATGATCTTTGATATATGAGCTGCACAAATAGCATTTTCATTTTCTGGACTGGATCAACAACTTCTAATCTCATACCACATTCATTTTCTGAATCAACAACTTCTAATCTCATACCACATTCAAATCCAGCTTCAGCTGCACTTTCCCGAATAGTAAATAATTTTCCATCAGCAGCAACTGAATTCGTTGATTTTAAATAATCATCCCAGTCGAATTGTTCTGATTTTGAAGTCCACTTTTGGGGTAACGCTAGGCTATAATAATGTAGGGATATTCTGCAGTACATAGCCACGTATTTTTTCAGTAGTATTATAGAATGAATGTCTCATCAAAATTTTCTACTGAATCTTTATTATGATAAATATTTTATCAAATACTTTAACAACACTAGCCGGGCACAGCTCGGTTCTGTCAGACAGCGAAACTGCTTCCAATTTCATTCCTAATTTAAAATCATGCTGTTGATGATCAACACAATTATTAAAATATTTCAGGTACTTTGAGATCCTTAGGACCGTTTTCTGTAAGTTCTTTCCACTCTTCATAAGAGTGTGTATCTATTATAGAACTAGGTGGTTCTTCTATAAGAACCACTTTGGTCTGCTTGAATGCTTTTGATGCAAAACCATATATATATATATATATGCGCAACGCCAGATTCTGGGATTTTTTTTTTCTGGGATATTTAATGTATACAATACTGATTTCTGGGATTTTGAAAAATAATTACGTTTATTTTCTGGGATCCCAGAAATAGTGCTATGTGTTTTCTGGGATCCCAGAAGCACAACGCCAATTTCTGGGACTTTTTTTCTGGGATATTTAATATATGCAATACTGTTTTCTGGGATTTTGAAAAATAATTACGGTTATTTTCTGGGATCCCAGAAATAGTGTTATGTGTTTTCTGGGATCCCAGAAACGCAACGCCAATTTCTGGGCCTTTTTTTCTGGGATATATAATATATGCAATACTTTTTCTGGGATTTAGATAATAGAAAAGTGTAACTTGTATCATTCATATATCTACATACTTTTTGACAAAGGTGATAACAACTGCTGATAATATAAACACTGGTATTATTACATATATCAGTCTCATGAACATTGTATAAGTTTTTATTCACAGTAGACCTTGAAATTATTGACAGGTGTTTAAGCAGTCTTAGGCCATATCATGGTCTGCTGCTATTGACTGAACCCATGGATCTATTGGATTCTTTGCGAATAGACCGTTCACAAGGATTACATCGTCTTATACAGATGTACAATCTATTGAAAAGT
>UELU01080688.1:0-10506 GCA_900490025.1 Megastigmus dorsalis
GTTGGGGAATTATATAGTCCGTTTATTTAATTCCTCCTTTGCTCAGGGAGTCTTCCCGAGTGCTTGGAAACGGGCGCAGTTAGTGGCCTTAAAAAAGATTTCCACCTCATCTTCAGCTTCGGACTTTCGTCCTATTGCCTTACTGTGCTTCCTCTCCAAGGTACTCGAGAAGATTGCACACTCCCAAATCACCAACTATCTTTCCAGGACCGGCATTCTCGATCCTTTACAAGCAGGGTTCAGACAGCATCACAGTACTCAGACAGCCCTGCTTAAGCTGACTGACGACATACGAATAGGCATTGATAGAAGGATGATCACCTAGCTGTTGCTCTTCGACTTCAGCAAGGCATTTGACACCATCTCTCCCTCGAGACTGTTGAGTAAACTGCGCGATCTCGGGTTCTTGAGGTCTGCACTCCTGTGGATTTGTAACGCTGGCACATACCGCGTTACATAGTTCACCGCGCGACCGCTAGGCAGCTACGCGAGCGCGAGCGCGTGCTAAACCGCTCTCGCGCACCAAGAAAAGTGCACCTTTGGGTATATAGGTGACCCATATACCGAGCATAGTTACGCTCCACCAAGTCAAACGCTATTGTTAAGAGGCAGTGGAAGGCTATAAGGCCGGACTTGACGGTGCGCCATAGTGCCTCTGGCAGGAAGAGACCTCCAGTCGCCACAGACAGATAGAGGGCGCATAGTTCCCCTCTATCTTTACACAAAAGCATAAAAGCGCGGTTAAATGTGAACGCTCACCACCAACCACCACACACCTGATAGGGGTAGTAGTAATACTACTACTCCTCCGTACCCGAACCTCCACCGTCCTATTACCGACATTACAGGACTCTGCCCTACCGACCGTATCATATACACCGGAACAGTTACAGCTCTCTGAGCTCCGAATCCCTGCCTTAAAGGCACATCTGTGGTGGGTGGTACCGAGCAAGTTTCGGGATCAGCCCTCGATTAATCGTAACCGAGGACTGATTACCGACCGAAATTGTATATATTACTCGTAACCTTAGCTTTAAGCACACTCACGTTTAGACACACACTTAACCCTTATTCTCTACACTATTAACCCTAGATAAGTCCAGTAGTTTTAAGTAACAGCTAACTGACAGTAGGCTTTCATTTCAGCATTACCGACCGAGCCGATCCGATTATACCTACAGCTGCTAAATAAAGAGTTATCATTATTTAATCAATTTTCTCGTTCCTTTCTTTTACCTACATGATCCCGCGGAAAGGTAAAACAGTCCGAGTGTCCCTACGCTGTGGGTAGAGACTCGCGGTAGAGACACGCTGTTATACCAGCAGTCCGAGTGTTCTGCGCTGTGGGTAGAGACTCGCGGTAGAGTACGCTGCACAAGCGCCACCTGAAGTGCACGCTTGCTCTAGCGTTACAGATTAAATCGTATTTACAAGGTCGTACTCAACGCGTATTATCTAGAAATCGTTGTTCCTCGTGGGTTGAGACAAATTTGGGTGTGCCACAGGGGTCGGTCCTCGGGCCTTTACTCTTCAGTCTCTATATCAATGACCTTAAAGACCTCTTTGATCATGGGACGGTCAAGCACATACTATATGCTGATGATCTCCAAATTTACATTCAAACACCTGCAGATAAACTTCTGGAGGGAGTAGCTTGCCTGTCTGATGTGTCACGACTGGCGTTCGAGTGGGCCGAGCGTTTGTCCCTCCGTCTCAACTCTAGCAAGACTAAAGCAATTTTGTTTGGTTCTCGTAAATATGTTAATGATTTGGTTACAATGGGTTTGCCGGACGTTGATATGGGAGGAGGAGCGCTCGTGCCTTTCTCCAGCACGGTCGTGAGTCTCGGTGTTACATTAGACAGTAAATTAACGTGGAAACCGCAGGTCGATAATGTAACTAAAAAAGTAAATAAAGCCCTTTATAGTCTGCGGTTTATAAGGGTATGTACCACCGAGACTTTGCGCAGAAGGCTGGTTGAAGCTTTAGTCTTACCCCATCTTGACTACTGTGCTGTAGTGTGTCTTGACGCGTCCGACGAGCAGAAAACACGACTACAGAGACTTAATAATACATGTGTGCGATTCATATACGGTGTTAGGAGGGATGAGCACATCACCCCCTATAGAAAGCAACTGGGCTGGTTGCGCGTTGACAGTCGGAGGATGTATTTTGCCGCCATCCTTATGTATAAAATCCTTCGGCTTAATGAGCCAACTTATTTAGCGGCATTTTTCCACAAACACCAGTCCAGGAGCACTAACAGGGGTGTTGCACAAGAACTCTCAGAGCCAAAAGTGCGCATCTCTGTTGAGAGAAAAATTCACTTTCCCCTCCTCCTCGCTGTACCTTGCTATTTTTCGCGCGCTTGCTAAATGAAGATTTCTACTTTAATTTTTCTTGCGCCGCGTGTCCTCGCCCATGCACACACGTACAGGGCGCCAGCTGTAACAGGGTATTTTGGGGGACAACCAAACGAGGGTTATTCACCCCGGGACGTACCGAGCACGTCCGATGGCAACTCAAACTACGAGTTGCCGCGGCCTGTTACAACATGGGAGCTCCGTGCTCCCACTTTTCTCGTTCTCGGTGTGTGTTGCGCGTGTGAATACCCACGCACGCACTGCCGGCTCTCTTTGCCGGGCTCGGCCGCTCAGCTTTTGACTTGCAGCTACTTGCTACTATAACCAAAAATTAAAATAAATACCTTGATTGTTTAAAATTACCAAAACTCCGTGAAAAATGGAACCAAAAAAATTTTTCAATGCGCAATATTATAGGTTTTTCACTCTACTTTTTGATAAAAGTATTTTTTTATGTGCGGATCGTCTCAAAAGACCTATCGGGGGAAAACCAAGAAAAAATGTAAAAAATGGTAGATTTAAGGAAAATCTAAGGGGCTTATCTGCTACAGAACTCTAAGTTAATAGTTTTCCTTTAAAGGTAATTTCTTTACCTTCAAATTGCAGTTTTTACGTCTCGATATCTTTTTCCGATCTCAAGATATTCGATGCATTCTGTCCGGACCGTTGCAGTCACTTCGGTAGTGTCCGTAACCGAGACACTTGTAGCATCTCGGCACTGTCAGTCGTGTCTTTAGGCGTCAGCTGACGAACCCTATGCGTATATGTCGCTTCTCTAGTAGTCGCGTTCCGCCTTGATGGCTGACCTCACAGATGGCCATCCTCCATCCCCGGCTATTCGGGCCGAGGATCGAGATCTTTCCATCCGTGTCATGTCCTCCCTGTCGAAATGGTCCTATAGAACCACATGAAAAGAGTGCAGAAACCTCATAACCTATGAGGTTTTTGCACCCGAATTCGCACATTTTTATAAGTTTTTATCGGACCTTTTCAACATGGCTAGGACCGTACTCAGTGCGTCTCGTACTTCCGTGGTCTCCGTTATGTAGTCCAAGTATGTACACGCTCTCTAGCGTGACCTTTGGAGTAAACTCTTTGATAACGCCCTGGTCCCCCAGAGTCTCCTGTAGGCGTCCGTTCAGTTCCTGTAGTATCTGTGAACGTCCGTTCCCTCTAGTTCTTCTTATCAGTATTGCTCCGTCCTTAGTCTTTGTAACCCCTCTGTCGTCATGTTTTTATCTCATTTCATTCATGAAAGATTTCAAAAAGCTTTCGGAAATGTTTATTAAAATATTTGACGAAAGATTTTAAAAATATTTCTAAAATATTTCCTTAAATGGTTTAACTGACACGTTTTAGAAATATTTCTATAATATTTCAGACATCTTTTACGAAATATTTCATGAAATATTTCCTTATAAGGTTTAGCTGATAAGGAAACGCTACGAGGGAGACTAGAGATGCCAGAAAGATAAGGAGCCCAGGAAGCAGCCCGGAAGAGAAGAAAGAAGATGGAGTAGCGGTCAGTCGCTACACAAAAAAGCCGAGAAAGGACGAGCAAAGGAGAGAGGTGCCCCCGGCTACGAGGTTCCCCCCAAATACCTGACCAACGACGAAGCCAGTGAAGGTGTCCGAAGGACAGACCTATGCCAGCTTCCTCGGCAAGATACGAAAGGATGTTAACCCAGATAGATACAACACCGTGAGGTGATCGACTCCTTCAACAGAGCACAGACTAGACCCCATAAGGACAGGCCAATTGTACTCAAGGTAACACTCGACGTACGAAACGCCTTTACTTTGCGAGGTGGGAGGACATCGTGCGGCCGTTTTCAGACGCCTTCCCGCTGCCTCCCTATCATCTCCGAGTTATGAAGGACTGCCTACAGGAACGGTACATCACTTACGTAACGGAGACCGTGATCAAGGACAGGAAAATCACAGCGGGGGTGGCGCAGGGCTCGATCATGCGCCCTGACGTATGGAATGTGGTATACGATGAAGTGCTGGACCTTCCGATGTCTCTGGGGGTCTTCCTCGTTGCATACGCAGACGACCTACTCATCGTTATAACGACGACAGATACACGCCTGGCTCAGATGCAACTGAACCAGGCGATGAGACTAGTACAGGAATGGATAGAAACACGGGGGCTGCAGTTAGCGACATAAAAGACCGAACTGTTTTACTTGACGAGAAGACCGATAGATACGATGATACCCATGACGGCGGGGCTGTACCTCTTGTGGTCCGGGGGGAGACCAAATATCTAGGTGTAACCTTGGATACGAGGGTAACCTTCAGGCCGCACATAAAGGGAACCTCATGGCAAACACGAGAGGACCGAAACCGAGCACACGTAGACTTCTCATGACGGTGACGCGTTCGGTGTTCCTTTATGGTGCCAAAATATGGGGTAACGCGTTACGCGTTGATAAGTATCGCAAGGCCGTAGCCGCGGTACGGAGAAGGGGGGCACTACGCATCGCGTCCGCGTATCAGACCGTCTCCGAAGGGACGGTGCTGGTGATCACCGGAATTGTCCCCATAGACCTCCTAGCTCTCGAGCGACGGCGGGTCTATGACGCTGGCGCAGAAACGGGAAGAGCAGGAGCCACCACAGATGCACGAACAAAGACATTGAGAGACTGGCAAACCCACTGGACGAATATAGACAAGGACAGGTAAGCGAGACGTCTAATAACGGACGTGCGACTATGGACACAGAGAGGAGCGGGGGTAGTGAATTTCTACTTAACCCAGCTCCTCTCAGGACACGGGTACTTCCGACACTACTTGCATTGGATGGGCAAGGTAACGACCCCATCCTGCAAGTACTGCGGACACGACAGTATTGCTTTAATTTTAATTCTTAATTATGATTTAAACAAAATATCGACCAAATGTCGTAAATGTTCCTAAGATAATACGATAAGAATATTATATGCGAGTTGACTATTTGTATTTTAATATAAGTAGCATTATAAGTAAAGTAAAATAATGTAAAATTTTACAATTTTCAAAGAAAGTTTAATTTACTATGCTTAAGGGGCTAGTCTAGTTTCTCGCGCGGAAAATGGAGGTGATTTTCCGGCACTCGTACAAAAGAAATCATGCGGTCAAATATTTTAAAATTTTAAGGATATATTTAGATACTATTGACAAGTTAATTCACAAAATTTCATAAAAAAGTATCGACTGTAAGCCGAGTTATACGCTCCGACGTCGAGTCATCCAAAAATGAAGTAGTAAATCGGCTGCAGTTGAGAGGTCCTCAGAATGCCAGTATCTGAAAAATTTTTATTTCACGTTAAACTAGATGACTTTCCCCGTACCATGAACTAGGATCCTTTGAAAATATTAAAAATTATAAAAATGGCAGCGTTTTGAAAAAAGAATTCAATTTTTCACAAAAAAAACTCTCGTTTTTTGCTCGGCAAATTTGTAGTTTTTGGTATATCAAAAAGATCCTAGTACATGGCATGTAAAAACATATTACGAATATTCGTGCAAAATTTCAAATCGATTCGTTAGTTTTTCTTTGAGCTAGAGCTGCAGTCGTTTTTGAAAATGCAGTGCAGCGCGCCGACGGTCAGCTCCGACTAGATCTCCTCCCATTTCACAAATATTTATGATACAATTATAAAACTTTGGGAAATTGTTCTCCGAATAGTATACTACCGAAATAGGCAAAAAAAATCGATTTTTTGAAAGTGAGAAACTAGACTCACCCCTTAATAAAGTTTAAATATTCATTCACCTTTCTTTGCACCTTTCTATAACCTTTTGCATGTTTATATATGTTGTATGTTTTAGTACTACAATACTATTTAATACTATTTCGTACTTTTTAGTATATTTTCTAAATTAACTCTTCTCGAATCCGATTAAGGCATTGAAGGAGTTTATGAAACATACGTAATATTTGCATTTACAATGGCTGCTGACTGCCTCTGTTCCATTAAACTGAGGTCTAACTGATTTTTTCTTATATTATAAACAATAATAAATGAATAACAAAAGTTACAGCCATTGCAAAACTCTTGTACCGACAATTTTCCTTCGAAATTAAAATTATGATATCCCCTATCTGACATCTTTCACGACGTGCTGACTGGCCGTGTTCCAAAATTATGAGATCTGACTGGTTCTTCACGTTTTTTTATACTATAATTAACATCCCTACCAATTTTCAGCTATTACAAAACTCTTGTAATGCATGTCGCCACTTTACATATTTCAAAGCGCGCCGCACCCAGGTGTTCAGTACCTGACATTCGGAGTAGGTGCTGACTCATGTACACCATCAATACTATAACATATCCAAAAATTAGCCATTACAAAACTCTTGCAAATTTTTGTCACCAGCTGTCTGTTTTTACATGGTTCAGAAAGCTTTGGGTGGGTCTCCGCCACCACAGCGGGACCGCTCTTCTCTCTCCGTCTTTCTTTCGCCTCTTCTTTTCGCAATTTTCTACGACTTTATTACTTCGACTCTCTTCAAATGGCTACTACCTGGACTCCTTGCTCTCTTCTGCTTAAGGCCAGCTGGTATGGCAGCATGTAAGAGTTGACCTTGCATGCGTCTTTGGATCTTCTGTCTTTCTTGACTGGCATCTTCGGTATGTATTATAGGCCACTCGTATTATAAGGCTGCGCCGTTCGTAAAACCTGTGTACTAAGCTTCGAACCACTTTTTCACGTTCTTCAGGCCTTCCTTTATGGACATGGATACGTTTTTCAATCTCCTGCACAATTTTCAGGAACATTTCAGCCTGTTTCATACGAACTTTCACAATTTTCGCCCAACCTTCGTTGCAGATGTTTTATGTTGAGTTACACTCACTAGCAGTTCTGAACGTAAGCGTGTCCCTGTTCCACCTATCCTAGGCACTTGTAAAGTGCACACCTTATCTGCTAAGTTTTTGTAACGGATCCGTTCCATCTAAAATAAAAATAAGAATAATTAATATATTGAACTTAAATTTACAGATACAATTAATAATAATTTCAATTTTGATAAGTAAAAATAATTTAAATAAAATATTCCATCCATCTCGGAACATATGTATGGAGTATTGAACTTAAAACAAAGGAAATAATTATTAAAATAACTTAATTAATATAATTGAATCTGATTAGATTATATATATGTATTTGTAATATTAATAAAAACACCATTCTTACCTATAATTTAAACGAGGAAAATAAAAGAAGATTTGAATCATCGCGCCACAGCCTATGTCAAGGAACGAGTCAGGTAACCGTCAAGTGACAAGCAAACATTACGAGATTTGAATTGTCGCGCCATGCGCAGAGAAGTAGATGAGGCAGCAGCAGCGCAGGATGAGCACGGCCGCCAACAGCATCACCCGAGACCACGAGCATATATATATCCAAAACAGACGATACCTCAAGATAACCTGCAAATAGAAAAAGAATTAACAATATAATACATACAAAGACACACAACAATAAAACGAATAATCATTAACCACTGCAAGACAATACGTAAACGACATAAAACACATGAGCGAACAAACACTGCTACCAATGGCACAACTTACCCACGATGCACACACTTATATAACTATACACAAAAAAAACATACTATACTAAAAAACCGAGGTTAAGAAGCACACAAACATCACTTAAAATTAGGTTAGTTTTTTAGGTAATTAAATTAAACACACTATAACAAACAAACACGGAGAAAAGAAAACAATTAACATAATACAATAAACACACACTACCTTATTATCACACCAATAACTAATTGGCGGGATTTTCGGGGTATATAAGGACCCCCAAAATCAGAATCAGCCACTTCAATCTAGCTGCTCATCCGAACAGGTAGATTGAATACCTTAGGGGAGGTCATCCTCAGTGGAGAGCTTTCCCCGAGTTGAGTTCTCACGGACTCAGCGTTGGAATTAAGCGCGGCTTACCCAAGTGGGGAACTGGCTGCTTAATTCCACGTGAAGTGCCTGCATAGCACGTCACACTATCCTCTTTTCCCTTCTTGCTGAGACACTTAGCGGTGAACGCGTAACGGTTTTTTTTATTTAACAAATAATAACTAAACGGAACACACGTGCGGTCGTTCAATCGCGTGGTTGCTACTGACAGCTGACTGTTAATGAACAATCAAGATTAAACTCAACGCCACCTGGTATCGTGATATAAACTAACGTTAACTTACCGACACGGGGTAAAATATTAGTTATCATCAATATCACCGGGAATTTCAAATTTATCTTCTCGGACTTGGAGAAAATTCGTTGGTTTCACATATGAACACACACATATATACACAGACCATCAACTAAATGACGCAACATTTATATAATTTTATAATAATATAATACATGCTTTCTTATGAATAAATTGAATTAGTTATAATCATCAACTTATAATTTATTATATATTCCTATCCACTGGCGAGAGGAGTCATCCTGATAGACCGTCCAATACTTACTTATGATTAATTATATATACAATATTGATAAATAATAATAATTATAGTAAGGAGAACCTAACATTTTTTAATTCTAATTTCGCCATTCCTTTCCCACCAGTAGCTAGGGGAATGAGGGTTCACACCCGCAGAGCCCCGTATGCGTGTTAGGGCTAACTACTCTGCGATCCGGTATCCCAGAGATATCGTTCACGGACTACACCACTGGTATCACGCAACCCTAGACACGATTATTTGTACACACCTCGGTTTGGGGCCTGTATCCTAGACGTAGAGCCATTACGAGGTGCTACCATCCGGGTCAGATAGCCCCCCGTTTCTTCACTAGGTTCTGGTCCTAGTGTCAGAGCCTCTCGTTATCCGCCCCTGCTAACTCAATATCATTATTAATATTACTATTACTGTTAATACTTTTAATGAACTAGTTATTGATTATTAATTTACTCATAAACACTTATTTTACTTTCTTAGACTGAGCCTTATGGAATGTTAAAAGAAACTGTCTTTAAGATGTCAGGTAACGAACAGTATGAAGGGTTTGCAATCGATATAATTCATGAAATCAGTAAAATGTTGGGATTTAATTATACATTCTCAGTGCAAACTGATAATGTTTATGGATCACTAAATCAAGAAACGGGACAATGGAATGGTATGTTAAGAAAGATCATCGACAATGTGAGTATTAAATTAATATTCACTTACTCCATTTTTATATAGTGGAATTCGATTAACTATGCATGATGTTGTTAATATAATTCATCAAGATGATATTATCGGATAGAGAAAAAAAATGATAGAACATTCGTAACTTTCATGCTTATTGAGTATAGCATAAGCCCAGAAAAAATTTACCTGTGCTAGGGTAACCCTTTTAGAACCAAAGTGTGTGCATGCGTTGGCGATTTTTCTCGATGAAAATCGATGAAACCCAGGCCGCATTCACTGGGTTTGGATCGCAGGTGGAGGGGAGAAGTGGATAGGCGTCTTCACTTAGCTCCTTTTTCCTTATATTGAATGAACGAATTTATTTCGTTCTCTTAATATGCATACAGTCTCAAGGGAGTGTTAATTAGTATATTGAAAATAAAATTTTACGATTTGTCGGCACGTGACTTTGCGTTGAATCAGCACGAGCGACGACGAGAGGGTTGCTCCCTGACAGCGCCGCAGTGAGAGCGAAAGAGAGCGAGTTCGCGACGAACAAGTACTTTTAGGCAACTCACGATGCCACAGAGATAGCGCTAATCAGCGCGTATCGCGTCCCCTGACCTGCACTACAGTCTGACGACGTGTCAAAGGTTGCGAGTTCGTCAAATTACGCGCGGCGGCTAATTCAAACTGAACTGTCGCCACAAAGTGCCACATTATTATCTCATCATTCAAAGCTCTATTTTTTAATGTAATGTTCCTGGTAAACTTTTATGAAGGATATATTCTGAACGGAAAAATCTGTAATTTCAGAGTCCATCTCCAGAAACGATCTAAAAATTGTTTGAAAAAGTTCCAGCTCATTATTTCCACAAAATCTCGAATTTTTGGTAAATTTCTTTCCCAAATCCCTCTTTTCTATAATTTTTCAAACCTTGAAAAACTTATAACAAATGCTCTGAAAAATCATGACATTCATGAAATTAAATTTGAATCATGGAAGCAAACCGATCG
>UELU01080702.1:0-11188 GCA_900490025.1 Megastigmus dorsalis
TTGTTATTCACTTATCAGCACGATGTAAAAGTATAAGCAGCAGTTGACTATATAAAATAATCAAAGATAATTTTGAAACTTCCAAGCCTCGACTATGTACACTTTAGGAACATATTTTTACTGCGAGAATTGTAAAACTAATGTAAAAAATTTGTTGTTTACCACCTATCGGCGAAAAAAGGAACTATGAGCGCATATTACTCGCGCGGCTGTACGAAGCTGACGCGCCGCGCCGCGTCGCACGGGGATCGCTCGTGCGGTTTTTAACATACTATATCTCGAAAAAAACGGAAAAGTCCCTTTTTATTATTTATTATTTAAATGTAAAAAAACCTCATCTTTCGATTGAACACACTTAAAAAAAGATAAAATTGGTCCATCTTTGAGAAAAATGAAGAAAAAGTCACCGTGAAAATGGGAAAATTCCGGAAAATGAAATGCATCATTGGAAAGCTCGTCTCAAAATCTACAAAAGCCATGCCTGATAAAATTTTTTCACATACATTGACCTTCTTTTTACGCGAGTTTAAAAGTACCTTATTTCGCGCTTATTTTGGGCCGCTGGACATTTCACGTGTAATGCCTCATCTAAGTGATGCTAAAAATATTAAATGTATACATTATTAGATATTAAACAATAATTCCTAAAGTTTCAACAAAGTCCGTTTCACAAAAGGTGTGTTATCTCCTGGTTTCTAATCATAAACTTTGATTTAAGAATAAGCAGGTTCAACTAATAACAAATCTTAAAGGAAGAAATTATAAAAGTAACATATGATACAAATAAAATATTTAAATACAATTAATTAGCATACCAACTGCTATTATTTTTTCAATTTCATCAAATGATAGCTGCTTACAAAATCATGCAAGCGTTAGTGAAATAAAAATCATATTCCAATTTCTTGTCCGAAACAAAACTTATTTATTGGTTGGTCTGAATGTGAAGTATTAGAAATATATTATTAGTAGAGTACAAATAAATTTTCTCATTTAATTTTTCACAATAAAAACGTACCTGAGAAATCACCTGAGAATTCACCCGAGAAATCACCTGAGAAATGACTTGAGAAATCACCTGAGAAAACGTTTCATAAAAGCAGGTGATTTCTCAGGTGATTTCTCAGTTGATTTCTCAGGTGATTTCTCGGGTGATATCTCAGGTGATTTCTCAGGTGACATTTTTCAGTAGGGTAGGTTTTCCATGCTCACTGCGAGACACAGAAAAGCGTTTGCACAATCTTTTTTTTTTGAAAATGTTTTCAAATTCATATGAGGTATACATAGTTTCTTTTATTGTCTATTGAATTAATGATTCTATGTTGGTTATATTTATATTTCAATTTTTTGCTTTTTAGTTAACTTTGCGCCATAAAAAATTTGAAAAGGACATTTTTAACTAACTATGAGACATAGGATAAATTAATAATTTAACTCACAAGGGGAGGCCATACCGTGCAGGTCACGGATTTGACTGCAAATTTACAGAACCATTCTTTCCAATGCGTCCTAGGAACCGAGTCAAAGCGTATTTTATCATAATATGTAAAAAATCATGGTTGCCTTTAAACATTTATTGCAAGGTTAGTTTTAGAAAATGTTAAAAAGAATAATAATTTCGATACTAGGTTTTCAATTTCATTTTAGAAAGAGTTATTAGCACTTTCTATTCAAAACATATGAGTGATCAAAAATTATGCTAATATTTGACACATTTATTACAAATGAAATAAATGCTAAATTTTAAGTCCCAAAACTTCTTCATGTTTTAGATAGCTCATAACTTTTGAACTTAAAATATAAATGGAAGATATTATCTATATTTTCGTTATCATTTATATAATATTTCCTAAAACGTAAAATGGCCTTGCAATGAAGGCTTAAAAATAGCCATTCACTTAATAGAATTGAAAACAAAAAAAAAACAAAAAAAAATTTTTATAAGCCAAGGGTCTTTTCTTTGATGAAGAAACACGACTGAATGAGTAGATTAAAGAAAATATTTAATTTTGTTTCTTTACAGCATCTTGAACAAACTGGATCCTGGGGGACTCATGGGGTACTATCGGGTTAATTTAAGTACTTCGAGTTTTTACCGATATTTTTTTAGAATAAAATACCCGAACCCAAGTGTGACATATATTTAACATTCTCTGCATGAAAATATATTATCAATCTGAAATGTGTACAACAAAATATACTTCTTTATGTCAAATACGAATGTCTTTTTTTAAATGTAACGTTAGAATTAGACCTGTGAAGCGTAATTATTCTGGATTAGAATAATTCGCGTCCTCGCGAGCAACGACAGCGCGAGCGCGACTAATTAGTCTTATAGCCGCGCGCGAGGGAGGGAAGCACCTACCGTTGGTGCTCCCCTTACCTAACTATGAGAGCGAGCGAAAAAAAAACAAAAAAAAATTTTTATAAGCCAAGGGTCTTTTCTTTGATGAAGAAACACGACTGAATGAGTAGATTAAAGAAAATATTTAATTTTGTTTCTTTACAGCATCTTGAACAAACTGGATCCTGGGGGACTCATGGGGTACTATCGGGTTAATTTAAGTACTTCGAGTTTTTACCGATATTTTTTTAGAATAAAATACCCAAGTGTGACATATATTTAACATTCTCTGCATGAAAATATATTATCAATCTGAAATGTGTACAGCAAAATATACTTCTTTATGTCAAATACGAATGTCTTTTTTTAAATGTAACGTTAGAATTAGACCTGTGAAGCGTAATTATTCTGGATTAGAATAATTCGCGTCCTCGCGAGCAACGACAGCGCGAGCGCGACTAATTAGTCTTATAGCCGCGCGCGAGGGAGGGAAGCACCTACCGTTGGTGCTCCCCTTACCTAACTATGAGAGCGAGCGAGAGAGAGATATGGCGCGATCGGCAGGATCGCGCCAGCCCCGAAAAAGCTCGAGAGAGGGACCGCAGCTACGGACAGCAACGGACGTACACCGATCGATTGATAAGGATTGAGTGGAATAGGATCGTGAGAACGGTTTTGTGGTGTGTGCGATAACGACACGAGGGCGACCTTCGGGGTGTAGTGGAGTGTGTGCTGCATTACGTGGGTGGGTGCATCTGCCAGACGAGAACGTGCTCGGGGAGAGACGTTCCCCCGAAGTCCGTCAACTGCGAGACGCGGAGGGACGAGCGACTTCCCTCCGTTTTCCAGACTAGTTGCGTGGTGAGTGGACCGACCGGCCACTCACGAGAGGAAGAGTAGGAGCAAGGAGTTTCACCCAGGAACATTCCTTGCACCGAGTAAGTAATATTATATTACAAGTGCGGCAAACGGTAGGATTTGCGCGAGCGTTCGGATACGCATTCCGAACGCTTATTTGAATTCTCTTTCTCTCTCTCATACTCGCACGGTTGCGAGAGCAGTTGCTGTGCGCCGGCACAGCACTGCGTGAACTTGGTAGGTCGCGCGAGTAAACACACGCCGGTGTGTTTACGTCGGATACTCAGCTAGTCTCCGAGTATAGCCAAGCTATACACGCGCTAGGCTGAATATAATATTCATCGGAATATTATATTCAGCGACTTAAATATTCGAACGTTCGATACGTTCGACATTACGGACTTGTTGTAGCCGAATTCGAATCGAAGTGTGCGCGTTCGACGGCAACGGCCAGCGCGCACGCGCTAACACTTCGCGTACCTCTGTATTTGTATCTTATTTTTCTTAGATGAATAAACTTCGTTACTACAGTTTATTCGTCTAGCGCTCATTAGAAATTTCCCGTGTCCAAGCCCCGATTACCGCCACTCTCCGCGGGACTTGCAGCAATCAACTGAGAACGAGAGAAAAGTGAGAGCACGGAGCTCTCACGTTGTAGCGGGCCACGGCAACTCGTGCTTGGAGTTGCCGTCGGACGTACTCGGTACGTTCCGGGGTAAGCAACTGCTGCTAAGGATACCACGGGAAAACCCCGTTACAGACCTGAATTGCCTCGGCATTCTGTAGACCCAAGCCACTTTTTTGAGGTTTTATAACCTACCTCTTCATTTATAAAATTACTTTAAATCTAGAATAATGGATACATTTAATGCAATTTATGTTCTTTTCTATATATTTTTAAATACACAACGAATCAAAATACTTATAAATATTTTCAAAAAAAGTCAGAATTTTTTAGTTTTTCCAAATATAATAGAATAAAATATAAACTTTAATTCAAATTATGTTAGCATGGATCAGAAAATATACTACTGCATTAAAATTCTGATGAATATATTTTTTCGTGAAGAAAAATATTGTTATTTTTAATATATATGCTTACTTTGGACTGAGCAATTCCTTTATGAGTTTGTCCCGCTCTTTAAAACAACCTAAACTTGCTATAGCTTGAAGGACATCAGGATCAATGGCATCTTCGGACGGAATTACGTGTGTTTGTACTACATCCATCATAGACAATTCCAATTCTAACTCTCCTTTTCCTGCTGCAGTTACCCATATATGCCGGTTTATATCTGCTAACTAAAATAGAATTATTAAATTAGTTTTACAAAAGATCCATGATAATGTTTACATCTCAAGTAGAGTATAATAATATTTGAATTAGGTATACGGAAAAAATTCGTTTAGCTTAGGAGCTGCGCAGCACCAAACTCGGTACTCATCAGTAGCATCTCACGCATGACTTAACGTTTTCCATTGCTATTACCTCGCTTTGGAGCAGATTCTGATCGAATTTTGTATCATCCTTCTATACAAAAAAAAATGTGCATAAACTGTACTTCGATTGATACAGTTGCTGTACTGGTGAAAACAAGTGCTGACCCGATATATTTGCGTGTGGATTTTTATATTTGTAACTCATTATAATTATAATTAGCAAGACTCATTATGATTATAATAAGCAAGACTCATATTAGTATAAAGTGATAATTATTTTATTACGGTATTCGACCTGAGTATAAAGAGATTCGTATGAGAATCATAAGTATGCCACACACAGTTAAGATAAAATTAATTCTCACTGAATCAACAATGCCGATCTGTCCTTTACAAAAAATTTTCCCGCTGTCTAGATTAGGAATGATTTATAGATAAAATTGAATATCATTTGCAGCTCGAGAACTTATCAGAGCCTTTCATTTTAGGCAATTGTGTTTTCCTCGCTCAGGTATCTATTATAATATATATATATTTTATTTATTTATTTATTCAAATGAAAATATATTAACACTAACTAGTAAATCCTATAGAGGTAAATTGATTACCTTTATATAAGTTTGGTCGTAACAATCTTGAACTAAGAAGTATTATTATCTTATCTTAGAAATGAATTATAATTCTAATACAAAGATAAATTACTCAACTACAAATTGCTTTTATCATTATCAGAGCAATAGAAGGTTGTATTTATATTTTTATTTTTATAGAGGGGGAAAACGTTTTATCGCCGATGTGTAGGGCTGCCGCGTACCTTTGGCCTACCTACGAAACCCACCCCCTCGGTGCAAACTCGCCGGCTCCGCTCCGCATCGCTCCGCAGAAAGGAGCCGATGAGAGTCCATCGAGGAGACCCCTATTTACATGATCTTTTTTCACCCCGGCACGTACTCTCAGGAATACTTCGGGTGGGGTCAGCTTGATCTCCTTTTTACTGGAGGTCGGGCCGCTTCTGTCAAAGTATACCTTCGACGTAACGAGCCACCTTTCCCGATTTCTCGTTTCGAGCCAGCGTAATAGGCATTATGAAACAAGGCGCTCTCTCTCCTCCTTCCACCGTTTACAATCGAAAAACAGATCCGTCACCTTTTCCATCTTGCGTAGTTGCACAGGAAAGCATCCATGGCCGGTTAGCTACTAGGTGGGGTAGGAGTTAACATCCCAATAGTGCCGGTCCAACCACGAGGATAACTGACCAATGAGCCTTGCTGTCCATCTTTCACGTGTATCCTGGTCCCATCTGTCCTGCCTGGAGTATAGAGCCGGCTCCCTGACAACCTCTTTGACTTTTATGCGGCCCAATTTCTCCTTTTTTCGGTAGACGAACCTCCGCTCTTGAGCTAGGAGGTCAATTGGTATGACCCCCTCCAACACCAAAGCTGCCGATTCCGAGAACATGCAGTACGTGCTTGTCACTCGTAAAGTGCATCTCCGTTCGATGGTAGCCAGGCGCTTGCTATACTTTTCACATTGCAGCGCGTCGACTCAGAGCTCTGCTCCGTATAGCATTATTGACTCAGCTATGAGCAGCAACAACCGCCTGATGCAGGGACGAGGGTCTCCGAGGTTGGCCATCACCCTACTGAAGGTAGTCGTCACTGCGGCCGTCTTGTTCGCTGCGCCTCGAATCTGGTCCCAGAAACTGAGTCTTCTCTCGAGCGTCACCCTCAGGTACTTCACCGCGGCCTTTGCCTGTACCGTCGCATCGCCGATTTAGAAAGGCTGCACCCTCGGGATACCCTTGTTCGAGAAGAGACCTATCTTGGTCTTTGCTTTAGCTAGCTCCAGGTCGCGAGCTCCCATCCAGCGTCGGATCTGGCACATGACCTTGAGCAATAATGATAATAGCTACGGCATCTGCATACCCGATAAAGGATTAGCCTTCCGGCATTTCGATTCTGAGAATCGCGTTGTAGGAAATATTTCATAGGTCGGATCCAGGATGGACCCTTGGGCGACTTCTGACGTTAGTTCTCTCCACCTTTGTCCATCCTCCGCGTCGTACTGCATGAATCGATTCGTCAGATAGTCTCCGATGATTTGGAGACGGTATCCCGATACCCTGAAGTCTCGGTTAATTGCCTTTAACATGTCTGACCACCTCACCGAGTTAAAGATGTTCTTGACGTCAATCGTTTCCAGGAGGCCGACTGGGCGGGAGAAATGACTCTGTGCTTCTGGCACCACTACCACTACTCCACTACCTTCTGGATAGCGTCGATTGTCGACCTTCCTTTTCGAAGCCCATTCTGTTCGTCCGAGAGAACGTCGGCTTCCTGCAGTGCTGCCTGCAGGCGGAGTCTGGCCAGCTTCTCCAGAAATTTCTCGGGGGCGTCCAACATGCAGAGTGGTTTGTATGACGACGGCGCATCTGTTCTCCTTGCTTATCAGTACAAGTCTCGCCTTCTTCCAACGGAAATAGAAATTACATGATTGGAGGCAAGAATTGTACATGGCAATCAAGAGCTCCGTATGGCTCCACGCTACTGCTATCAGAATCTCAATCTCCAGCTCAGCCCTTGTAAATGGCGGAACCTCAGGACCGTGTGGGATAATGGAATCATCCGTGCGTTTTGGATGAATATGGACGATATTGTCCATGATCACCGCATTCACGAGGGGGGCATCTTTGGCGAATGCTCTCACTTTACGCATGATGATCTTGTACGCTTATCCCCACGGATCTCTGTTGTGATCCTCGCGTAGGTTTTCTATGCATCGGTACTTACTCTGCAGTATGGCCCGGCTAAGGCTTTTCTTCGCTATCCGTTATTCTACGGTTTTCAAGGCAACATCGTGGTACCAGTTTTTGACTCTCTGGGCTCTGCACCTTAGCCGTAGGGATGTGCGTCGCAGTTCCGCGAGCTCGTCCATCCCCCAGTGCATAGGACGCCTTCCTTTGACTACTATTTTGCGCGGTGTCACCTCTTTGCAGGCTCTCTGGATCAGATGCATAGTTGCATCCACCATCAGTTCAGCCCGCTAAGAGGCGGTGATTCCTTCCGGTATCTCCTCCAGGATTCGTTTGACGCGCTCCAGAGCCTGGGAGAACTTTTCAACATTCTTTCTGTCGACGTTTCACCTGTGACAGAGTCTTTAAGGAACCGCCTCGACTGGCGCATCCTGTCATACGTTGAACTTTGTACATTGGTGATAGCTGACTGTATAATGCTCGATCACCCACTGACCTTGTTCGTTGATCAGGACAAACTCGGCGCACAGTGATGCCGATCGCTACAAAAACTGTCAAAATTCGGCTTCACGCGAATTCGCAACCAAAATTTACGTAGAATAACTTAAAATGTTCGTAAGGATGTCTAGTTTATGAATCTGTTTCCCTCCGATTATTCATAATTAATTTATATATGTATATAAGTTACATAACGGGTGTATATGCCGCGATCGCGATAAATTGATTTTCTATCATGGATTAAAGAAGATAATAAGTTGAAAATTGATTTGCTTCTTTCATATACATGATATATATATATATTATAACGGGGGAATTTGACTGAGCGTGGGAGCGACTCGGTAGCTTCCCCGCATGTATAATCAGGATGCTAATGACGGTTGATTTACCGTCCAAATTTTAATAAATTAGGTTATTTACAATTTTAATAATTATCTGCATAGGCAGAGGAAATCAGGGCGCCAGGCACTGTATTTTTAGATTTACTTAAAGTGATTACTCTAAATTCGAGCAGTGCCACTCGATTAATTAATCTGAATTAAATTATATTTTCTTAGTTATGCACGACTAGCCAGAGGCAGAGTCATGAGGTCGAACGGTCAGAGACGTTCGAGCTGAGTTTTGGGTTGTGGACAGACACGTGTACACACATGCATCAATATCAAATAATAAATACAAATAAGTTCACACTCGATAATTTGGAGTTGATCTTAACAATTTGAGTCCTTTAATAGGCAAATAAATATTTACAAAAGAACCTCTGCGAGGCCTGCTAATTTCATTGTGACAAAATAAAATATAATGAAAGAGTCTAGCGAAAAATTAGAAGCCTGTCGCAGTAGGCACGCTATTTATTTAAGTGACTACTATGAATTTAAATCACATGAGATAATATTTTAAATATTTGCCTTGAAGAGGCACGCAATACGCTTTACAATATTTTTGAGTCGCTTGGCTCACCAAATTGTGCGTTGCTCCACCTCAAATCTCGAGCGTACGGATACGTGCGCGAGAAAATTAATTAACAGAAAAACTACAAACGCGCGAGGACGAAGGCACTCTAGCGCGGAGTTAAAGTCACAAAGTAGGCGCAAAATTATAAAGCGAATTTAAATAAAAAATTGTAAAACCGCGTAAGGCCAGTCCTACCCTTTTGTAGCTCCTACTCGTATCAAAACGATTTTAATCGGACATCGGGCCTGGGAAAGCGAGGCAGTTAATTTACAATATTTAAAATCCAATTTAATAATTTATAAATCTAAACGAACGAGCGCTGCCAATAAAAAGGCACGGGCGCTATCACTGTTCGCGCAATGTCGCAACTACGCGGCGCGGAAGAGTCCGGAGAGGGTGTTGTCCGTTCGGCAGCCAGGAAGGAAGTCGCCGAGTCCGTCGAGGCCCGCGACATCCTTCGCGCTGCTGTCACGTCGCTCGCTGATTGGTGCGCTCTAGTTCGGCACCACATCGGAATGTTGTTGTGTCTCGCATCCTTCTCTCTCGCTCCAATGTCTTTTTCTCTTGCTGCTGTAAGCACAGGCACTACAAGTATGTTTTGTGGAATTTTCCATAATGTTGGAATTTTAAAATATTCCAATTCGATACTGGGGCTACTATGTTCCAGCAGGCACTATTCAATGGAATTTTCCGCAGATGTACGAATGAAAATTCGTATAAGCAAGAAGAGCGAGGCATTAGAAAGCCTATAACGCTCTCTTGCATAAACTGCAGGAAGATACACTCTTAGCCTTTAAGGCCTAAAAAATGAGTGATTTTGAATAATTGAAAAGAGAGAATTATAATGACATTGATGCAAAACTAAAGAGAGGCATAAGAGAGAGATAAGAAAAATAAGAATGCGTAACTTAGGTATCTGCAACATGTAGATATTCTAAGCGACGGAGCGGCGCATCCAGGAAGTTGTAGCGGGATCTTCTGTTGGTGTCTCTTGACCCTGAAAGAAGGTCCCGGCGCTCGTCGACGCGTATTTGCGTTGGCATAAAATAAAAAATAAAAATAATACATAAACGCTTAATGTAAAACGGCCCGAGATGAGAGGTGGAGGGACATCCCTTCTGGCTGCTTATATTGTCTTTTAAGACATTTTTAATATTTAAATTCGTGCGAATAACGTGCGAAAATCCGCCACGTTACAATATATATATATTTCATAAGAATATATATATATATTTAACTTTGACGGTGAAATCCATCTGAATATTAAGCGAGACCTCGAGCTGCACCTCCAACTATATTCAGCTGGAATCAGCTGGATTTTTCTGAATTTTCCTGGGTTTTTCTAGATTTTGGGACGAATATCCAGTGGAGATGCAAGAGGACATTTTCAAGTTGTCGATTCTAGATAGTATTTATAAAAATTCAGGTTCATTGTAACTGTCACTGTTCAATCCCCCGCCCCCAGCATCTTGTTTACTCTCATTTTCTTCTTCACTATCTTCACTTGTTGATTCCACATTTACATCTGAATTATTGGTAATAATTAATAGTTCTTTCATTGTTTTAGTGAGTGTTCTGTGCTTCTTTGCAGGTAAATTTCTTTTCAAAGAAATAAGTGGATCGGAATTCAACAGTAATCGTTTAAACCTATCGGTATTTGTCCTTATTCTAAAAATAATGTTAGGATATATATATATATATATATATATATATTGTAACGGAGCTGTTTTTACTGTGTGCAGTACCGGTGTACTGCACACTCCTACCTTTCCTGCACGTTGCAGTGGGAAAATCTACACGTGGTTTTCCCCGCTGATCTAGTAAAACAGCTCTCGTACAAATACGAGACTCTCTTGACGAGTCTCGCTTTCCGTTGCTCGGACTTCTCCTATCGTGAGCACCGTGCTGTGCTCACGATGCCAGCTACTCAGTTTTTGCACAGTGGAAACGCTTTTCCACTGTACCCGCGGAGGCGGCGTTAATCGCGGGAATAATAGGGACGATCTACTTAAATGACGAATGCGAGGGTTTCAACTAACAAAACATATTCTGTAATATTTTAAGTACAATACTCTACACAATTTAATCGCGAACCGAGAAGGCGAAAACGCGGGAACTCACACATACAATCATACGCCGATCGCCGTTTGTGATCCGCTGCAATAGTACTCTGAGTACTTACTTTGCGCTGTTTCCAATCAGCAGTCTCTCGCTATGCGTTTGACGGCAAGTTGCACTGGCTTGTAGTCCAGTGCAGCTCTATTCGAGGAAGTGGTGGGCGGCTATGCACGCACTCACACATATGCACACATACGTCTCACGTCGCGCAGCTCGTTGCCTAT
>UELU01080788.1:0-10817 GCA_900490025.1 Megastigmus dorsalis
ATGCTAAAAGAACAAAAGATATATTTTAAACAATTAATTTATTAAAAATTTTAATTATTTATCGATCGAAAAGAATACGAGTACCTTTCGTTTCGAATTTATTATACGTGACTTCCTTATCTACATCCTGTTGTTTATATCATATTTAATTTTGCATTTCGACGCGGTATGCTTTCATACAATTCTTTTATTGATTTTATTGATCGTATTTGGAAAAAATGCTGAGCGGACAGTGTCCTGTTTTATCATGAGTGACTTTCGTCGATATTGATTTCTGATTCTACTATTGGTACGAGCATCGTTGGTCATTTATCATGCTATTATATTCAATGTTAAAAATTATCGGCAAGAGGCGCGCACGACGTTACACCTCTGCAGAGATATTTTTCTAGCTCTCATAGCATCATTCACCAGGTCGATAATGTATAGTATAGTAATTTTTTATTGGCATCAACTTTACAGTTATACAGCCACAATACTGTGGTACAGATGTCGCCAAGAAAGGCGCCAAATACAAATTTGTTCTAATTACATACATATATATTTTCTTTACAGGTCGATAATGCTTGCCCCCTCAACAGGAGCGCCATCTATGATTACGCTTCCGTTACTCTCCCACACTATATTACCGGATCTGCGCAAGTATAGCATAAGTCGTGCAGCATCAGCACGAAATTTTTGTGGAACGCTTTCGACGATACACTCGTCAGTTCTTGTCTCATCCTCCTCTAGATGACGCTGCTCGTCGACCGTACTCTAAAGAGTCACATTGCCTTCGTCGCCCTCTAAGAATTTTCTTTTCGACGAATCCTCTTCAGTACCTTGAAAGTGAAGAGAGCTAAAACCTGTTTATACTTTGAACACTTCTCCCTATCGTCTTTGTGGACTGAAGAGTTCAATATATCGTTCATTTCGGCATCTAGTCTGCTAGCTACCGTGCCTGGGGTCTATACAGACTTTAGGCCTCCATTCGTGAGTAAGAGACGAATGCGGTCCAAACTCTCTTGAGGTATGAGAATAATTTTTTCGCGTGATCCATTGCTGCTGCTGCTGCTGTTGCTACTTTGTCACGAGAGATGCCAATATGGTTCCAATGAGAGGAGCCAGTAGGGCAGGCAGGAATCCGCCACGTTGCACAATTAATTTTTTCTTCCTATGTAAACTTTCACCCGTATTAGTCAATTTTCGTAGAACACAGGCGTGTTTGCGTAATTTACTCTTGTGTGTTTTGGTGAGTGGTACGTTACCGTGTAAGACGTTCAAAGCACATTCGCAAATATGACGAATTAATTTCGGGTCTGCTTTGCGTAACAAGGCGTTTCGCTGTTGTTTATCTAGATGATACAAAGCCTGCAGAATTGCAGCGTACTTCTGTCCAAACGAATCTCGACAAGTTTTCAGTGACACAACTGGAACATGGTTCTCAGACTCGCGACCTTTTATCTTCTTTCGACCCACGTATACGTACTTATACTCGTCGTCGGGGAAAATACACGTACGAAAGCGGCAATTATCGGGCGTGTCTTGCTTCAAATACAGTGAGAGATAGCCAAATGACGCCAAGGTGGCGTCCCAGTAAGGTTCCTGCAAAAATCGTGGATCTTCCAGACATAATGGTTGCGAAAGATGCTGAATTTGGCTGCGATCGCGCAAGATTTTAAATGACACGATATTCTGCGCGTTTAACAATATATCTCGCTGGCCTTTTCCGCGATGAAATATATTCTGCGTGACAAATATGACACTAAGATTATTGTGATGGCTGCCTTTTGTAAAGATCGCATAAGATCGTCGATGATGAGCAGCTTGGGTCTCGGATCGTTTGCCCACTCGCCGGATTCGGGAACACCTTCGCAAAATTCGACATTTTTACCAAGTTCCTTATAGCCGGGCTGCCACTCGCTGTAGTAGAGAATTATACGCTCGAAACGAGTGTCGCTCATGCGATCGCTATACTTTTAATTTTTTTCACAAACTCCGATTTGCCACGCCCTGTCGGGCCAGCGCACATAGATGTCCACAGATGCTTCCACCATGTATCCATGACGTTTACTGAGAGGGCGTCTTCTCATACAGCAGTACTTCTGTGCCAAGGTGCTGATGACCACGGTGGGGGCCCCCGCACCCGCTCACGACTCGCGGCGAGTGGTCTCTATCCGGCAAGCGCACAAATGAACTAATTTCCCCTGTACTCCTCCCGGATCAGCGCTTCTGGTTCGCGGCTCGCGAAAGCGCACGGTTGAGCTGATTCGCTCAGCCGTCGCTAGCGAGCGCTGTTGATACGCGGACGCGAATCTATCAGCGGATGCGCCATGCATCGAGCTCGTTCTCTCCCACTCCGTTCCAGTGGCCAATCAGGTTACAGTAGTGTTTCGTTCTTGTAGCCGTACGGATAGCTCTCCCTCAGTCCCACGAAACGTCTCTTGCTGTAGACAGGTCGACAAGCTTTTGTCTCGTTTTGCGATATAACTACGTGAAAATCCGTACGTCTGATGGCCAAAGAGTTTAAAAAAATTTCGCTTCTATCACCCTTTACCATTTCACAAATACTCTCAAAATTCACTTTTTCGCTGTTTGAATAATTTAGCCGGATTCTTTTTACCTTACACACATATTCCTCGCAACCGTCAGGCTTTCTATACTTGTAACCGTAAAACTTTGGGCCTCCCGATGCAAATGCTGTGATGGATGTACCTACACCCTTCTCTGGCAGTTCGTTGGTGAGCTCACCCAGCATTGCACCAATCGGTAAATCGCGTTGAATGCTATTGCTGACATAAATGGCTGAATCTGTGTCGTAATATAGAATGCGTCTATCTAATTCGGTTAAATATTCGAGCAGTTTTAACCGTACTTGGGCAGTCGTGAAAGCAGCAACAACGACACTGGTGGTCGGTGATGGTCTGACTGAGGCGTTAGTATATCGTCATCCGACATAGAGAGTCTCGTCGTTGACAGGCAAAAGACCCGTCCCCTCGATTTCTGCACTGGTAAGTAACTCCATTAATCTTTGCGGCTGCGTAATCACCTCAGTTTTTGGCATATTTTCGCGCTGCGCAAACTTTCCCCACAGCGAGTTCAGACATAGCTTTTCCACGGACCTTAGACCAGCATTGAAGCATACTTCATCTCTATTCAAACTTATACCCTCGTATTGTTCGAGGAATTTCACGTATTCATCTTTAGCCTCGTCTGTGATGCAATCTGGTGGGTATCCAGATGCCAGTGTTTTTTGCTTAAAAAACTCGTCGATGTAATTTGAAAATATCCCACCACTGTGAAGTTCTGTACTATATTGCAGCATCTCGTACTGCCATATTTCATACACGCTTACAACACTATAGCCTAACTCCACAGCTTTTTTAATTTCTTCGGACATTTTCGTGAGGACAATCATCTTGCAGCATTTATTCGCAACATGAACGGCAGAGCGGAAACGGCAATTTGCGATGCATTCTAACAGGCAGAACTGGATGATATAAATTTCTCGGCGGCAGCACGTCGCACATGATGAGGCCAAAAACATTAGACACGTTGTTGGACCTACCCACGATTTTTTCACATTCCTCTGCACCAATGTACAGTTGCGGATGACCAATTGGGTATTTTCCACGCTTACAAATGTAAGGGTATAGTGAACACACATCCACGTATTTTATTTTTTCATTAGCACTGCATTCGTAGGCTTTAACAGTATTCCCTGTGCGATCTCCAAAAAATGCTTCACGTGGATCCAAAGGCTTTCTGTACACGAGGTCGATATTATTTTCAACAAAATACCTCATCTTCTCGTTGCGTGCCAATTCTTGATCATACGTACATTCCCACATCCCGATCAGCTGATAATTGTTTGCAATAATTTTTTCGGAAGTGGTACAAGTTTTTTCTTACCTATCATCCATCGTGTCATTGTTGATAAAGCTATCGTGTCGATTCACTCTGTAGCAGCAAGGGCAGCCATGCCAATAGCAACCGTGAAATTGAAGAACGATTCCTCTATGATTTTCGTTTTCCTCGGCAGAACAGAACCCGTCTACAAGGATATTCTCGAGTAATCTACTCTCGCGGCCATGCCCAACGTGTTCGATTCTGCGATTTAATCCTCTTTGCTCCATCCAGTATAGCCAATGGATCGCTTTGATGGATTGGTTATCGGCTCTTCTACAGCCACCAACGGGTACGATGCCGAACTGATTTTTCTTTAAAAATTTTTTTCGAAATACACGCATACACGTGGAAGCTATTGTCGTGCAATCGTCGAAAGGATCCACTGCGAATTGCATGAATGACGCTTAAAAAGCTAAACAGAATAATCACAGTATTTTGACATCCTGCTTACAGTATTTAATTATCTCCTTCTGGAAATCGAACACAAATTCGCTATTTACTTGTTCTTTATACTATTCTAAAAAATTTTCTCGATCTTTGGCAGTCATAGAATCATGAGCGTACATATCTATAGGTGGTAGTGGTCCGATGTAGAATTGATATTCCGGAGTATTGAATAAATGAGGGAAAGTATCTTTTGCGATTTCTGAAAGTCCGTAAGCTTCTGATAAACTACTTAAAGGCATGTGAAAGTAATTCAGGCTATCGATAAACTTTATATTTAAATATTCCAACAAAATAATTTTTGAACCGTTTAAAATTACCTGCGGTTTTTCGCGCTCACTCTGCTTCTCGACCAAATATTTAAAAATAAATTGGCTGTCGAATCCTTGAGAATTGTGTGCAATACATATCGTCTTCTTGAAGTTTTTACGTTTAGCTAGAGCTAAATCAACCAATTCTTTTACCGGGTCGACATTGAACACGTATTCTCTAATACCACAGTATTCACATCTGTTGGAAATATCTACATCGTCGAGACTCAGAGTGCACACTTGCTGTACTACACATAAATTTGGAAAATGTATTTTTTTCTCCACATCGCCGAGTACAGGTACGGATTGCTGCGTCTCGAAATCGTAAAATAAAAATAATACATTTTGTTTCTGTGTACCATCTTTGATCGGTTGTACGAAGCAAAAATGACCCGCTGGTAGCCGCTCGTTGCAAATACTACAAAATGACACACCACAGATATGAGCTTCTCCACGATTATTCATTCGCACGGTTTTGCAACAAATTGTACAAATTTTAATCTCGTCGCATACAGAACGGCTTTTGACCTGATTTTTTTTTCTTAAATGATTTTCATAGCATTCATGGCCAAAAAAATTCCGGTTACAATTTTCACATTTTTTCAAATAATTAGATTTATAGCACTGTGGAGGGTGGAGACATTTGTAACACCTGTTGGAACATCTGTCACTCTCGTCGTTTTTATAACTTTTGTTGCACGGTATACAATGTCCTTTATTTGCAGTTGCACCCACTAAGTTAAGTATCGGTTGATAATGTCTACTAGTCTCATAGTACATAATTCGTAGTACGTGCAAAACACTTTTATAAGTATCACTTACATATCTCGTCCCGTCGAAAATAGGCGCATCTCCACGAGCAAAATTTCTAAAAGAATACACAACTATAGCTATGCCTTTCTGAGCGAGAGACATCTGAAATAGATGTATTTCTTTAAGTCTGCAACCATTCGTCGGGCCACGGACTTGCGCCAATCTGATAAGGCCTTGAGCTGCTTCTTTCTGCACTCGACTATTTTGTCTTCTAATTTGATTCCAATAGTTGTGCAAAACACCCCAGCGCAATTGGCCTCTGACTGCCTAATGAGCACAAGCTGTAACTAGAGACCACCGTAGACACAGACCATCATTGTTTCTTATAGATAAAATCGAACGTTTTCGCACGGACTTTTCGGTTAAGTGCACACGGCCACGGCCTGCTATATTATTTATAACAGCTCTTCGGTATCGCGCGTTATTGAAAAATGCTGACATTAGGTAAAAGTTTTAGAAAATTTTACGAGATGTTCTTGAGTAGTCAGTCGTCGTTCGGACTCCTTGTACTACGGACGGATTACCCGTTCATGAGTGCGAGGAGTCTTTATTAAATTTTTTCAACCGCGACCGGTCCAGTGACGAGGAGTCACTATTGGAAGCCATGGGTGCGCGCTACCTAGAGTTATTGCATAGGAAAAGGATAAATATTTACGATTAAGCGACAGTGATAGTTCTGAACTGGATATAGATTGTACCTCCGTTGCCTCTGCTGGACATTTAGCTAATAGTGCCGTCAAAAATAGTGACAGTAGTTCAGACATCGACATAGACATAATAGAGTGCGAGAATAGTGATATTAAAGTGAACAGTGACACAGTCGTTACAGAGTGCGAGAACAGTGACATACACATTATAGAGTGTGCGAATAGTATTAGTAGTGAGGCCAGTGTTATCGAGTGTGAAAATAGCGAGAATGAAATTAATGTATGTGACGATAGGCGTGAACCTGCAATATCGCGAAGAGACAAGTGCGTGAGTTGCCTAAGTGGTTATTATAAAAAAAAAAACTATCTTAAACTGTGGTGGTATAGTTTTTGTTGCACGGGCTGGGTTTGCCCCAGGTGTATAAACACATGCAAATTTACATGCATGTGCTTTGTTAAGTACAATCAATATATTAAAATGCGCGTATTAGACAAGCCGCCCCTTGTTCTATGCATCGTCAAACCTAAGATACGATGAGGCGCAAAGTGTCTATATTGTCCAGTTATTTACTGGAAAAAAAAAATAGTCGCCAACCTTGGCAATATTCATACTATAACAGTGGTTGGGTCTGCCCGAAGTGCTTATGTTAAATAAGTTTTAAGTAACAGTTTTAAGTGGTAGTTTTAATTTTGAGTGGTAATTTAAAAAAAATGGACTACATGGATCTGCCAGAAGAGGAGGAGGAGGAGTACGAAGAACAACACGACGTCGAGGGCAACGAGGAGGCCGAGCCAGAAATCGAATATAGGGATCTCGACCCTGAGTGGCCAGTAAACTTTGCAATGGGGGTCGGAATTTACGTAGCGGGCGCTGCTATTTCTGTTCTCTCCTACATATCACTTTTGCCGTCAATTACATTTTTAAAAATTATTTAAATAATGGCTTAAGGTATCATTTAACATCGGCATTCTATTAAGAGTACCCACTTTCGCTTCTCCCAATAGAGAATCAATAGTTTTCGAGATATTAGGCCTGAAATTTAAGCAGTCGTTTTTAAGAAAAACGAAGCTAAAACTTTGAGGCTCAATATCTTGGAAACTATTGGAGATAGAGCGGAAATAACCGAATTTTAACTCTCTATTCGGAGAAACGAAAGTGGGTATTCTTAATAGAATGCCAATGTTAAATGGCACCTAAAGCCGTTATTTAAACAATTTTTAAAATGTAATTGACGGCGAATTAAATTCTATACTCCCCCTAAAAATAGGAAGTTTCAGAACTGAAGGATTAAAGAGTATTACATAAAAACAATTTTATTTAAAGAATTAATAATAATAATAATAATTAATCTTTATTTTAACTTTATGTTTTACAAATTTTATACAAAGTTACACTTATATTTTTCCTTAGCTTTTTTCCGTCTGGTCACCGTCCAGCATTTCCCTTCTCTCTCTATTCTAAAATACTTCATTTTCCTATTTGCCTATATTAGCTCTATTTTATATCTCTTCTCTTTTTTTATTTCTATCTACCCTGCTCTCTATCTCGTCCTCTTTTCTTTCTCATGTCTTTATTCCACTTTTCTCTTTATTCTTTGTTCTTCACCCGTGTCTTCTTACTTTCTGTCTCGCTTAGGGCTGTTATTTCTTTCTTCTCTATGTTCCTTTTCTCTCTCACTCTTACAGAATTTTTTTATTCTTTCTCTACCTTTTTCTGCTTATAATGCACTTTTCCCTTCTTTTGGAATTATTTATTTTATATCTGCTGATATGGGTTTCCGAAAATAATTATAAAAGTTTAAAAGTATCTTAAAATACTTAGAATATCTTAAAAATGTGATTGATTGGACCTCGTAATCTCAGAGATCAAATAATTAAGATACTCTATTTGCAATAAGCTTATTTAACCCTTCAACGCTGGGATCAGTATTTTTTCTTTGCAGCTTTCGGCACTGTAAGTTTCTATGTAAAGTCTTACAAAAAATTCTAAATACAGCATTTCCTATTGTTTAAAGTCTCATCTTTCAATCGTCATCACAAAAATTAGTTTAAATGGCGATTGAAAAGAAGTTATAGCTTATTTTTAAAATAAAATGGGAATTTTTTTTAAAACTTGCTGCATATAAAGATGCAAAGAAAAAATGTACGTCATTGAAAGGAATTAGGATTATCTAAAATAAATCAATTTAACAAATTATCTATGATTCACCTGTAAAGAGGGGAATTTTGGTACCTATTACATACTCTCTCTCTTTGGTAAATCTGCGGCATACACGCCTTTTACTTCGCTCTCGCTGTTAGACTTTCGTACTGTTGCCTGTCTGCCTTCGGGCTTTTTGTTGCAGCTCACTTGCAAGAGCCTATATGCAAGCCATCATCTCCACCGTTATCTTTACTGGGGGTGCTGTGCTTGTTACACTTTGCTACATTTTTCTGTCTGTGAGAAGGTTCGTTTCCCTTGAGAGTTTCAGCGACATTTTTGTGAGGTGCTTCTGCGCGTGACCGTAACCACAGACAATAACAGGTGCGTGTTTGATCTTACAAGTGTGTGTCTGCCTAGCTCGCTCTGTTCTGATTTACGTTACGGTCGATTTAATTATTTTTCGCCGTAAGAGGACAACACTTGCCTCGATTGAAAAATAGAGCAGAAAAAAACCTGCGAGTTTTGCAGCCGATCATCGCCAAGTGACTCGGCACTTGTTGCATGCTTTAAATGCAAAGAAGTGGTCATGCTCCGTGCATGACATCGATAAAATCAAGCCAGAGGCGCAAAATTACATCCGTCTGTTTAAATTGTCGCAACAGCAGTAACACAAGTACGAAAATAAACACACTCAAAAGGACGAAGTCAAAGTCAACCAGCGTGAGCGGAGACAGACGAGAGAGAGAGAGAAAGAAAGACTGAGCGAGCAAGCGCGAGAACCGATACACATGAACGAGAAGAGCCATCGCTCACACCTACAGATGCTTCTGCTCCTATACTCGCCAGCGGTATTAACTTTAGCCTGCGCAGTGAAACGTTCAGCGACAGTGGCAGTACTGGGAGCATCCTAGCAGATATACAGTGGGTTGCCGACGAGCTAGCGCCTTTACCAACTTCGGCCGGCTTGCAGCGGGTTGCCGGTGTGCAGGTGCCGTCAAACATCCACACTTCTACTCCGGCAAGGTTTGCGGACGGTTATGGCGCTGTAAATATTTTTTCAAACACATCTATCGCCTCAACTCTGATCGACCTCATGGGAGCACAATTTGAACTGCTCAACAGAACATTGGCCGATTTTCAGTCTCCGGTAGAGCGGAAACTTGATGCGATTAGTGCACATACGCCAGCTGATACACCAGCAGTATATCAGTTGGTGGATAAACTCAGCGTGTAGGTTTCATCTTTAGAACGGAAAATAGATAAGCAGTCATCCCAGCTGGAGGGTCTGCATAAGGATCGGCTTATGTTACTGCATGAGAACTCTTTTTTGAAAGACGAGATAAATTCTCTCATGCTCAAGATTTCAGCCAGGGTTGAGGAAGACTCGCGATTGGCGAAACAGTTTAACAATAACACAGGCCCACAAAAAAAAACTTTGCTGCGCGGTAGACCAGACCACGTGAATTTAATGTTTTTGGGGCAGCTGAATCCGAATCCGTGGTCCATTGCACCAGGTCACGTTAGGGTCAAGGTCAGGTCAAGGTCAAATTCAGAAAATAAATCGTAAACAAAGTAAACTAGTATATCTATATGTATTTGGGGTGGCTGAATCCGAATCCGTGGTCCATTTGACCCGGTCACGTCAGGGTCAAGGTCAGGCCTAGGTCAAATTCAGAAAATAAATCGCCAACAAAGTAAACTAGTATATCTATATGTATTTGGGGTCGCTGAATCCGAATCCGTGGTCCATTTGAAGAAGGTCAAATTTAGAAAATGTATCCTATAATTCAGGTGTTACGTGTAGTAAACTATATAATTTCGTTAAAACGCGCCATGAATTCCATGTATTTTTTTCCCGCTGAAAATAAATCCGCAACCCGATTAACCCCTACACGTCAGAATTTTTTTCTAACCTCAAGAAATACCTCATAATCCACCAAAACCATCAAATACATTGCTATATCTGTAAAACTATCTCTAAAATCCCATAACCACTCAATCCCACAACCCTTAGATACCTCAGGACCTTACCTCGATAACCCCGGACATTGCCCAATAAATTCCGATTATCCCATAACCCGATAATTACATAACCTAAGACAATCTACTCTTCCTTACTCTTATATCCTCAAATGACCTGTGAAGTGGATTGCGTTTGCGCTTTTTACTATTGTCAGTGATCTCTCTTTTTAATGTCCAACAGTAGTCAGCCATCATATGTGCATTCCATCTACCCTGATAACGTCTTTTTATTTCCTTCATATCTTGATGAAAGCGTTCTCCTTGTTCTTCGCTGTAATCCCCAAGATTTTGTGGGAAGTTATCAAGATGCGAATCGAAAAAATGCAACTTGTAACTCATCAAACAGCCCAATTTCTCATAGTTTTTGAGCATTTCGACTACCAATTCCCTGTAGTTTCCACTCTTGTGATTACCCAAAAAATTTTCAACTACGCCTTTAAAGCTCAGCCATGTAGCTCGTTCTTTCTCGGATATTGTGTTAACGAATGATTCATCTCTCAATAACTTACGGATTTGAGTTCCATCAAATGTACCTTCTTTCAATTTTGC
>UELU01080811.1:0-13504 GCA_900490025.1 Megastigmus dorsalis
TAATATTTTGAATATTTATGTATATCATTTGGATTGTATGTGAAGTGCGCATTTCTCTTTCGTTTGCATTTTTGGACATATTTATTTATGCCTTTACTTATAACTTTATCAGATACTTTTTCTTCTGTTAAGTTCAAAAATTTTTGGTAAGAATTGATCTCATTTATATTTTCTGGTTGTAAATGTTTTCTGTGAACTGTATTATAAGATATTTCTTTTAAATGTTGATATTTTGGCGTATCCAGAATCGTTCTTGAATTATTATTATATATTGTTAACAGAGTCACTACTTTCTGTAAACATGTTATAAATGGTAACTGATTCCACATTAATGAATTAAAATTATTCAATATTTTAAAAAGTACATCACTTCCTTCACAAACAAAATTATTAATGTTTTCGCATTCAAACGAATCATTATTGATACCTATTATTTTTGATTGCATACAGCTAACAAATTCAATTTCTTCTGAAACCGTTTTTGGGTTGTTGAATTTATCAAATTCAAGTTGAGTTGATTTTTCATTATTAAAGATCTTAAGAAAATGTGATTCTTCTATATTTTTACACAATCGTTTGCCTTGACTTATACTTTTTAAATTTGAATAATGATTCACAGCATAATTTATAGGAATAGACAATGCAGACAATTGGTTCAACATTATTTCTAAATCCCGACTTCGGAAATTTTCGTTGTAAAGCTTAATGTATTCTGTAATCTTGTCTAAAAGAATTGATTTGTTTTCCGAAGTAATAATTACAGGTAAGGCTCTTGATGGATTTTGTCCAGGAAATGCTTCTTTATAAAAGATAATGACACAATTGTTTAGTATCATCTATACTTATGTATAGTTACATCTACTCATAATAAAATTAAAAAAAATAAATTTTACCTGTTGTGAAATATCTATTAACCCTGAATCCGTTACTCGTATTATGTAACTCATTAAGAAGATATCGTAGTCTCGTTTTAAAATATTTTTTACCTGTTTGTAAATTTTGATTTCGATCGTTCATCTTTTTTAATTCTTGCTTTTTTTCATTAAAAAATTGACATGACTTAAGCAGCTGTAGTAAGTCAAAATTTTCTTCATATAATCGCTGTACTCTAAACGATCTTAAGTTTATTATGAATAATTTATTCAATATGATTAATTCTTTTACATTGTTTTTCGATATTTTGATGTTGTTTAATTTTTTTTTATCATGAAAATGCTTCGTAACGAATGATTTAAATGTCAGTACTTTTAAATTAAGTTCTTCAAGTGCTCTATTATAATTTTGTAATTTGGCTTTGTAATTTTCATAATCGGTTCCGAGGACCAAAAGTTCTTGACCCTAAAAATTCTATCGATAATACACACTTCTAACATTGTCCCGAACATATTATATGCGCATTAAAAATATTACTATATATAATACTACTAATAATAATAACGATAAAAAATGTAATAAGTAAATTTTAACTTACAATTGTAAGGTTATATCGCAATAAGTTTTCTTCTTCATAATTTATTTCTTGAATTTTAAAATCCATGTTGATATTTTTTTTAAATTTTTTAGTTAATAAATTTATGCGTAAGAAATTAATATAATTTTTATTGTACGTTGATTGCACATAATATACAAACTGATAATTTAGCTTTCTAAAATAAGTACTAGCAATTTTTCCTAAATTTAAAATACGAAACAAATAAAAGTGAGAATATAATAGGTATATATTTGTTACATGTCATCGATAGGTTCACATTGAAAATATAATAGCTGACTATTACCAAAATTTGTAAGTAGGGATATGTAAATAATCAAAGATTGATAACAAATTAATCAAAATGAGTAAGAAGGAAAATAACAAAAAAATTGTAATATTCGATCCACCGATAAAACCTCGCTATTTTCCTGGTGAGGTAAGAAATTCATTTTACAATTTCATTATTAGTATTTTTATTGGTTGAACTTAGCATCATTAATATTATTTTTAAAAAGTAGTAAAAAACTAAATAATTATTTAGATCGATGCACGTTTGATGAAGTTGGATTTCGAAGTATATAAACTCCACCGATTGCGCTTAGCAAATACGAAACCAGTGGTTGACAATAAGCCTCCAAAAATAAATTTTGATGTTTACTATGATGACACAAAATTGAAGGACGATGCATGTGCGGTCAAACTAAACTGCAAGCTGAACTTCGATCTTGCGAGAAAAATCAATGTCGTTTTTAGAATGGGTGTAAATATTTTATTACATATTACTTGCGTTTGATGAATTACATGTATATAATTAATCATATGAATTTTAATGAATAGTGTTTTATATTTAAAAGTTAAATCCATTTTACAAGTAATATGTCTTCAAAATTATGTTTGATTTTCTAACATATTACATAATATTTATTAATATCCTATTTACATGTAGGGTAAAACGATATGTTGGAATTATCCATATACAAAATATAAGACTGATCAAAAGGAACAAAAATATACGACGAAACGAATCATGAAAGATAATAGAGAGTTTTATCCACATCTCTTTAGAACTAGCCAATTATCGCCGCAAGTAATGGCAAAACAGTGGAAAAAGATGAAACAAATAATAGAATCTAAATCAAGGTATTGATTACAACCATTAATTTAATTGTTTCTAATGAAATGATGATTCTTAATTTGTAGATTAAATTTTTACCTTTAAATATAGATTATAATATGCACATAAATTATTAAAATGCGCTAAAATATTTCGAATTTATTCCACATTTGAATGAATTCCAATCTAAAATAATCAAATTTATAATATGAATTATCATTATAAAAAAAAAAATAAAATACAGCTAGAATATTATTTAATATATTACGAATACAAAAAATTTACATTTCAGGTTTCCCTGGTTCAAAGAAGTATCAAGATATCCATCAATTACTGAAAATTCTGTGGCACCTACAAATAATAAAGGAGTCGAACGTTCCAGATGTTTTTTTGATCTTGAACTTGGACAAAGTAATTCGTCATTAGGCAGACTTGTGTTTGAGCTTTATACGGATTTTGTTCCGTTAACTTGTGCCAACTTTGAAGCTTTTTGCAAAGGATATGAAGATTTATCTTACAAGTATATAATTTTATATCGATATTATATTTACCTGACTTTTTAAGTACGATTTGTTTAAGAGAAGGGGTCATTGAAATTATTACCTTAAAAAGTTATTGGAAGGTTTGTTTTCATTAATTTTTGTAACGAAAAAAAAAACTGAAAATCTGTTACAATCTGAATGTTAAGGCCTGTAAAGGTGCAAGTTAAGTGTAATTTTCTATATTTCATAGAATTTCAGATTATCAAACATAAAATCTCGTAAAATTTTCACGCAGACTATTCTTTTCTTATTTGAGCTTATATATTTATTTTCGTATAGGATAAGCTAAATATGCTCTAAAAATTTATTTTAGCCAAGTCAAAAAGTGTAATCAAATTTGTATGATTATCTATATATTTTAACACATCACGACCCTTCTCACTTGATTATACTTTTTATTTTCGACAGGGGAACTCCGTTTCATCGCATACTATCGGGGTATTGGTGTCAAGGTGGAGACGTAACGAAGTTCAACGGAGTTGGTGGAGCTTCTATATACGAAGATGTTCTGCCAGCAGAAGAATATCCTACTTTGAAGCACAGCTGCCCAGGGGTCCTATCGACTTACAGCGATGACTTGAGTAAATGCAATTCTAAATTTAATATTACGTTTCGGCCGCTTAGTACGATGGACGGCAAAAGGATTGTTTTCGGAAAACTCATTAAGGGAATTCAAAATTTATTCAAAGTATATTATTATTTTATCATTCTATTATCGAATACCAATATAGTATTACAATAATTTAACTGCTAAATAAAAAAATAATTTGGTTCTTTCAGCTTGAAGCATATGGTACGAAGTTTGGAAAACCATTACAGAATATAATCGTTTCTAATTGTGGTGTATTGAATAAAAAAGACAATATATCTAGACAGAGTAGTAAAGTCAGTAGAATATCGTAGCAAAATACAAAATGGTAAAAGTTTGATGAAGGTAAAAGCATTAGAATTGGTTCAGTATTAAAATTTCTTCAGGGATATGAAAAAATATGATTTTGTATTTTCTGAGTATTTTATTCAAATGTTACAATAGAATAAATGCGATACTTATCCGTACGCGTTGTATGCATCTTGTCAAATCGTCAAATTGTTCTGTCAAATACAACGATATCTCGTAAGTACAGAAGTTTTTATTAAGCTCCCGAAGTCTGTATATCTATATCATTTACAATCAGCCTTTAAAAAGAGAACATTTTTGTTATGCATAAAAGGCGATAAATCACCGGGGCTTATACTTACGACTTCCCGCGGTCATATCTTTCATTTCATACAATAATAAGGTTTGTATTTTCGCGAGCAGTTGCGCGCATGCGTGCAGGAAGATCGCAAGTGTTACCCTCCTCAGTCCCCGCCCTCACATCACAACTCGTGCGAGCGACAGTCGCGACTCACATGTTCCGTGATCCGTCCGCACTCCGCAGTGCCCAGTGCCCGAAGGTCCCCAATGGCGTAGTAGCAAAATTTCTTATCTCGCGCTTACCCGACGAACATGTCGACCGTGGCGTGTAATTTTGCACTGCGCTGTTCGCCCGGCGATGTCTGGAAATAAATAAGTCAACCGAGGTAGACGTGGATCGAGAAAAAAAAGGAACAAAATCGCGTGTTGGTTACGACGATGACGCGATCGTCCACACCCACGGCTACGCTCTGACATTTCGTTCAGTTTTGATGCTTTAGGCTGGAGCGAGGAGAAAAACAACGAGAGAGAGCATCGATTCTCTAGTTTCTCTATCTGTCTCTCTCGCTCACACACTCTCTCTCTCTCTCTCTCTCTCTCTCTCTCTCTCTGTACGGAAAAGTGCCCATTTTTCTGTTTATCGTTCTCGCTTTCCTTGTTGGCCGGAATCGCGCATCACGAGGAAAAACACTTCAGGGTGACAAATATTTTTTTGACGGTTCCTCGATGCTGACGAGAGTGTTTTCTTCCTCTTCTCTGACGTTCCTGCCGAACAGAAATTACGGACGAGAATGTCTACCAGTAGTGACTCCGAAGAATTCTTCGATGCCGAGGATGACACAACCCATCGAGCTCCAAGGTATTTATGCTACCTTGATTTTTTTTTCGTGTCCCTTTTTTTGTAGTTTACGTGATTTTACACTTTTTGAGTACCTGTTTTGATATTGTAAGCAGAGTACTCGAAATGTAAGTAGTTAGATTTGGTCACTTCAAAATAGCTATTTTCATTTACGTATAATTTAATAGTAATTTCAATATGTAGGTAAGGCAGAATATCTTTTATAGTTTACTATAAAGTACTAAAATAGTTTTATTAATTATCTGAAAATATTTAAAATCCTTTGAAAACCAACAAATTTTAATATTTTTTTTACAGTCTTAAAAAATAAGTTTCATATTCATATTCTAAAAATACTGTAAATAAAATATTCAAAACAGTTTTGGAGCAATTCTTTAATTTTGATCATAACTTACTGCAGCAAAATTGATATTGTATTATGTTGTTATTAACAAGTCTGTTGTATATTATTTGTGAGTGATGTTAAAGATTGTGAATTTTTTTAATTACTAGAAAGAGCAGACACAGGGAATCCATTAGTACAGAGTCGCACGATGAAAAGTTTTCAACTCCTATTGCAAAAACAGATCCCCATGTTTTTGTTAAGCCAGCTGATCCAAAGCTACCAAGTGAAGCAACTGAAAAGCCTGCAACTGAAAAGTCTGTAGCTGAAGAACTGGAGCGCAAGCCAAGCACCGAAAAAATTGTAAACCTTTATTGTTATTAATTCAATTATTTATTTCTATAACTATTAAATATTAAGTTTAAAATAATATAAAACAAAGTCAATTAAATAATACTTATAAATCTTTTTAATTGATTGATTATATAAAAAAGTATGAAATATAGTACATCATTAAATTTTTTTGATATTGAATATTGAAATGATGTTAATTGTAATAAGATATATTGGGTACATTATCATCCACAAAATAAAATTGTAAATTTCATTAAAAAGAATGTTTAATGTGTAATATTTTATTCTCTATTTAATGTTTTCTACTTTATAGGAGGAAGAAGCAAGAGGCATTGGGACAGATAAAATAGTAGGCAGACGGAAATTCCGAGAGTTGAGACAGCGTATGCAAACAGAAGATGAAGATATTCCCGTGAATAATTCTCCTCCAGATAGTCAAACCTCCTCCATAGAAGGAGTTTTTCCAACACCTTCGAAAACTTCCCATCCTTTTAGGATTATTGAACATGACACATTAAGTTTACAAAGTATGACTTCCTTAGGCCGTGTTGGTCGAATATTAGCTGGAGCATCGGACAATATCTCACAAGTTATAGCTCCAGGTGCACTGCAATCTGCTCCAACGTCGAGTATTTTGTCCAGAGATACTCAAATGTCAGCTATTCACAGTGTTTCAAGTAAGGATGAAGATACCGCTTCTGATAAATTATCTCAATCGTCTAGTGTGTTGACCTTATCAGGAGATGCTCTTAGAGAACCATCTTTAAATGGCAAATCCGATCAATCTTCTTCTTCACAATGTGATAAAAATACGATTCTACAAGAGCCAGACGTTATAGCAAGTACTAAGTCAAATGGCAAAGCTACTGAAATTCAAGCTATTCCCTGTAAAATGCCTATTGCACCGCCGCGTCGCAAGAAAAAAACAAAAGCTCAGACGCCAAATGATTTAGTTGTAAGTTATTTTTTGTGCTAATACTCAATTATACATTAATGAATAATGAAATTTGAATTAAATTTTTTGAATACATAAAATTATAGATTTACTTTGTTACATAAGACAAATTTATGATGATCATGTTTTTATAGCCAAATAACAAGGAAGTTTTAATATCAACATCATCATTACCTAGTCCAGCTAGTACCATTGAGTCTATAACTAGAGAATTTGAACATTCTCTTGACATTAGATCTGCCACAAAAGGACAATATGTTGTTAAACCACAGGTAAGATGTATAAATGTTTCTATTTTTATAAAAATAAATAGCATAAATGATTATACATGATTATGTATAGTTATATGTAGACTTTTCCTATGTATAAGTATATGTAAGTATATATAGCTATATTATTGCACTTAATTACTTAAGACTAGGCATAATCGTTTAAAAATTCATTGGATTTAGATGAATTTTTATCAACTTTATATCAAATTGCTGCAGGACGAAGATAAAGCAAAGGCAGAAGGTCCTTCTTCTGCAGATCTTGAAAGAATAGCAAAAATGAAAGCCGAATTAATGAGCATGCACCCCAGTGATAAAACTAACTGTCTATTAGGTTCGATATCGAACAATAGTATTGGTCGACATTCTTTGGGACCTCACAAAATTACAGGATTCAATCCAGCAGGTACCAGAGAAAGACGAAAATCAGCTGGTGATCAAGATTTAGTAAAACAGTTAAATATGTTTGTGAGAACTAGAACTGATTCTGGAAAACGTCTTACTGATATGGTAAATTAAATTTTCAATCTAAAAATTTACATCAGTTTATAAAGCAATATTTTTTGTTATAGACGTTCGTCACTATGTATTAATATATTAATATTGTCTAATAATGAGTATTTAAGGATGTGATTAACTTATGAAAATTGAATTCCAGGAAATTCTTGAACAGGTTACAGTTCTTAATCTTGATACGGGCGAACGAGTGCCTCTAAGCATAGCTGAGGACAAGTTACCACAGTGTATAAATCCATTATCCCTCCATATAATGCGACTGACGTCTGAATATATTAGTAACTCGAGCCTTGAAAAGGAGAAGGAAAGCGACGAAGAAAGTGTTGATAGTAAAATGTCGAGTATTCCGCCTGACGAAGATGTAACAGTCGGTCGTGTGCGTAAACGAACACAGAAACTAAGACGATTCTTCGGTTCTACAGTCAAGAAAACAATGGACAAAGCCAAATCTATAGCTCAGGAAGTGTCGCACGCTCGTCACAAGGAAGACGTTGTGGATATCGTTGACGAGGTTAGCTACAATTATTTTAAATCTAATTAATCTTCTCATTTAGCTCATTATTTTGTATTCATACAATATCTATATATCACAAATTCAGACCTTTAGGAGGTATTGTAATAAGCAAATATTTGAATAGGTTTATCCAGGCGAGCAGCAATGCATTAAACTGAAAGCTTCCAATAGTCATAAAGGTCCGTACGAATTCTACTGTCTTCAACACGTGCAAGACTTGAGTGGCGAACATGCGGGTCCCGTTTGGTGCATGAAATTTTCAGCGTGTGGACGTCTACTCGCTACAGCAGGTCAAGATCGAGTCTTGAGGATCTGGGTGCTACGTGATGCATTTTCCTATTTCCAAGATATGAGGACCAAATATAACGCGGAGGAAGTTAGTCCGACACCCTCACAGGAATCACTTGTTTCTCAACAGTCGATGGAGGATCCGCAAGCGCTTGCAAACGCCCTGCGCGAGGCCGAATGTAGCAAAGGACCTTTCATGCCCAAGCCATTCTGTACGTACACGGGGCATACATCGGATCTGCTAGATGTTTCGTGGTCCAAAAACTATTTTGTGCTCTCTTCTTCGATGGATAAAACGGTAAGATATTCGAATTAGTCTGTCTTAATTTTACTACTTTTGCTTTTTATAATCAATTTTGTTCAAAATAAACTAAGAAAACCGAGTAAAAAAAAAGTTAAAAGTACTTTAATGTGTAGTTTGTTTTTCATCTATAATTGTAATTAACGCAAAATTTTTTTTTGATGAATTTTTTTTGATGAAAGGTAGTATTTAATTATTGTAATACTACTTTATTAAATGATTAAGGAATTAAAAGGGACAGTACCTGATTTAACTATATTTTTCTACTTTAGGTTCGACTATGGCATATCTCGCGCAAAGAATGTCTTTGTTGCTTCCAGCATATTGACTTTGTCACGGCCATAGTTTTTCATCCAAAAGACGATCGTTATTTCCTCTCGGGCTCACTTGATGGCAAGCTCCGCCTCTGGAATATACCGGATAAAAAAGTGGCCGTGTGGAATGAAGTCGACGGTCAGACAAAGCTTATCACTGCTGCCAATTTTTGTCAGAATGGCAAATTTGCAGTTGTTGGCTCGTACGACGGTAGATGTATATTCTATAATATGGATCAGCTGAAGTATCACACACAGATACATGTACGCTCGACGAGAGGGAAAAATTCAACAGGAAGAAAGATCAGCGGCATCGAGCCGATGCCTGGTGAAGACAAAATACTCGTCACCTCAAACGATAGTCGCATCAGGTTAGTTTTGATTCAACAAGAAATTATTTACACAATAGATAGTTGAATTTGAAGGATAAAGTACAATCTTTTTACCACTAAATGTTTAGCGGAAGTACTGTATATGTATTTTCTAAGTTCATGATAAACAAAAAACTATACTTCTATTAGCGAATAATATTTACAAGAACTTACACGTAAATATATTTCACAGACTATACGATCTGCGCGATCTGAATTTGTCGTGTAAGTACAAGGGCTACGTGAATGTAAGCAGTCAAATAAAAGCAAGTTTCAGTCCCGATGGCCAATATATCGTGAGCGGTTCGGAGAACCAGTGCATCTACATTTGGAAGACCCATCACGACTACTCCAAGTTTTCGAGTGTGCGGCGGGATCGTAATGACTTTTGGGAAGGCATCAAAGCGCATAATGCCGTTGTCACCTGTGCTGTGTTTGCGCCCAATCCTGATAGTATTATCAAACAGATTGAAGCGCGTGAACAGCAACTCGAGGCTAAGAATGCAGAGAGCAGCAAAGGAGCGGACAGTGCAAGTGCTGACGCAACTCCGATCGATCCGGTCGTTGAACAGCGTACAAAAGGCTGCGGAGGCCATGTTCTTGTCAGTGCCGATTTCACAGGCTGTATAAAAGTATTTCTGAACAAGACCAAACCAAAGCACAGTTCGTTACCAGCTTCCGCACTAGCTTGAGGCGACGGCGATTTGTCGCGAAGCTAAATTATTGGTTTGCTTGTTAAAAAAGTTATCAGTTTTGAGCAGGTACTTGATGATCGATAAGGACAAAATTTACGCTTACTGGTTTAATGCTTACTTATACGGATTCTTACTGGTATATATGAAACACCGATAGTGAAGTAATTATAAATATTTAAAGAATATATTTAAATTTTTGGTTTTATGTATCATAATTTTAAGACAGTTACTTTTAGAACACAACAATGATTGAAAAGTTATAGCAATTAGGTTAAAATGATTGGTATTTTTAAAAATTTGATGGTAAAATGTACAGAAAATATATACATGACTAAGCCAGAATTGCCGGAACATGCAAAAATAGTTAACAGAATATCGCTAGCGTTACTAGTTATTATAAAAATTCATCCAAACAGTAAGTTTTATATGTCTTTTTTAAAATTAAAATTATAACATCCGTCTTCATTTTAAAGATTCAAATACCAAATAATTAACTTTTAAATCACTTTTTCTCACAAAATTTAAAATTTAAAAAAAATCTTTTTTACCTCCGTGTGCAAAACACGACTTTTCATGCTTGTTTTTCGTGTGGGAAACATGCAATTATTGCACTTTTTCAGAGCGTGTGTGAAGTATTTTTAGCGTGCGCGATGTATTTTCAGCGTATGCGAAGTAAAATACTTCATGCACACTCTTACAAGACTGCAATAATTGTATATTACGCGTAAGAAAAACAGGCACTTAAAGTCGTATTTCGCACACATCGTAGTAAAAAATATAGTTCTATACACGTGTGTGAAACAGGTGAATCGCCTGTTTGACATACAAGTATCGAAATGTACTATTTTTAAATTGAACCAATTCTTTACCTTTCTAACCATTCCAATCATATCGTAATTGTCTTATTTAATTTCAATTGATGAAAAGAAAACATTATTTTAAACTTTTACATCGATGCAGTAAGTGTAAATTTTTGCTGTTATCGGCATTTTTAAAAAAAATATTAGACTATCATAGTTAACAATAATTGTAGATTTTACTTGAAACGTGATATGAATTTTATGCATCTGCATTAAATTCTCAACGTATCAAATTTCAAGAATAATAGACACAACTACGAAAGTTATTGACAATGGTAGAAGTGTCAACTTTGATCCATTTTTTCTCCAAATCACATTTTGCATGAATTTCTCGACAATTCAGCAAAAGCGAGTCAATTAAATTACTCATCCTTGTAAAGATTTATTATTAAAGAAATTGAATTATAAATAATAAAGGTATAAAAATACCTAAAATTGAAAATTGTTAATTTTAAATCATTTTCAACTTACCTAAGGCTACTGTACCAGTTAATAAACAATTTACATAAAAAGAGGACTTGAATAATTTTTGCAGTTATATCTGTAGAAATGTACTTTTATATTAAAAAAATAGCAAAACTTGATTTATAAAAACAGTTCAATTATCTTCCATTCATTTAATGATAAGTATCACATAATTCGAGCTTAACGGGAAGCCGGTGGAGCATAGTTACCGACAATTACAGTTATATACTTTTTTCGCTCAATTTTTAATATTTTAACATTTTTCGAGTTGAGTCCAATTCTCTGTAGTTCACAGAATTGGGCTTAACTCGCAAAATTTTAAAATATTGAAAATTGAGCGAAAAAAGTATGAAACCGTAAACGTTGCAACTATACTCGTCCGGCTGCCCCATCAATAGTTAATTAATCGTTCACTGGTATAGTTACTTGAGTATATGAGATTATCTAAACATTTTTTGGATATAAATTTAGTTTTTGCAATTGCATTTCTTAAACAATCTAGTCAAAATAGTTATTTTAACAATTTTTGCAATTCAAATCAGCTGTTAGGCATGTGTCATTTTTGTAGCAGAAAATAATATTGTTTTACAAAGACATTGTAATTAATTGAAAGATGCATTTTTTAACATCCAAATCAAAGTGCAGATGATATTCATAATGTGTTATTAATGTTTTAAAGTGATTTGAAATTGAAGTATGAAACAATATCATTTCATTAAAATGTATACTCTAAATTCTAAATATATTTCTCTTGGTTATATAAAGTAAAAAGAACATTAATATGCTAAATTTAGGATTTATTGATAATATTACTACACTTTAAATTGCTAAATATGTTTTTAAAAAATATTTAAATTATTTATATTTCTGTAATATTTTGAACCTATTATTCAAATCGATTGAAAAATTATTGATTTCTATTTTGTTTATCATTCAATAACATAATAATTTCAATTGAATAAAACTGAAATTCGCGTGCCATCCTACATATAATGTTTCAAATAATTTCAAAGTATTGAAAAATAAGAAATCAAAAAGGTTCATGAATCATCATCATGAATGATAATTGAAACCATATTTGTAAATGCGATATTACATTATCGGGGATCGAAGTGTGAATTAATATGCTAAAAAATATAAATCAAAGCGTAGTTTCAAATTAAAGTTACCCTTTGGATATGGATATTAAATTTTAAAACGCGGTTAGTAATATTATTTTAGAAGATTTAACTTACGAAGTAAAGAATTATAATTTGTAATTATTACATTAAAAAAAAAATTTCAATCTAATTTCAATGGAAACACTTTGAAACAGTTTTAACATTTTATTGAACCTTGACTTCAGTAAAATTCTTTTTATTAAAAGATCTGAAATGCGTGAAAAATTAATTGTTCAAAACTTATTTCTGAGGATACGTTAAGATTTCAAGAAATATTTCAATAAACGCTTTTGTGCGTTTCATTTTAACCCATTAAAGACCAAAAGGCCTTATTTTTTTGTTGATTTTCGACGCGATTTTTTCCGTAGTTATAGGCTTTAGAAAAAATTTGCAAACACGTGTTTCGACATGAAATTGAATGTCCTTTCAGAATCTGGGCTCAAAATTGTGATTCACTGCGTAATAAAAAAAGTTATAGCCAATTAAACAAAAAAAAAACGTGAAAATTTTTGCAAAAAATCAAATTTGCGATTTTTTTTAGCAATATTACCGTGAAGGAATCATGATATAAATATGATCAGGAGTGATCACGACTATTAAAGTATCTCAGGAAATTTTGGTGGAATTTTTGAACCACTGCTTCCAACAAAATGGCGGCCAAATCGAAAAAAGATCATAAAAAACATAACTCATTTTTTTTTCTTGGAAGCTTGAGTTTAGAGAAAAAGTTTATGGAATAAAAATGTCTTAAAATTGCTTATAGAACACCCTCAATTTTTTTCAGAATTTTGGAAAATACAATTTTCCAAAATCATCTCCAAAAATTCTGAAAAAATTTGAGGGAGTTTTATGATCAATTCTAAGATATTTCTGTTCTATAAACTTTTTCTCTAAAGTCAATAGTTTTCGAGAGAAAAACATATTCTAACTCTTTGCATGACCCAGAGACAACGACGA
>UELU01080812.1:0-15210 GCA_900490025.1 Megastigmus dorsalis
AGGATATATATATATATATATATATATTTAATAATGATAATCTGATCACAAAACCTGGTAATGACCTGGGACGCGCGCAAAAGACCAATAAATTTACAAAAAAAAATGATAATCACTTAAAAATTAAACTAATTAATACCTTAACCTCAATTGTTAAAAAAATTTTCATAAAGTTTCAATAGTTATCCCTCAAAAAATAGTATATGTACCAAAATACGACACCAATACGTATAGATATAGCTTCTTTGGAAATTTCGAATTTACCGCGCAATATATCGTTCGAGATATATTCGTGTTTGAAATTGCCAATGGCGATTTACGAAATAATCATTAGCACTGAGCAGTGAGCACTTGAGCAGTGATAATGTATTACTAACTTCAATTGATTCGCAAGAACAGTATAGTATTTCAGTTCTGCCCAAATAGTAACCTTGTTATAACACTAAATGGATGACCGTTCTGTAAAGTCGTAAAATAATTCGCGTTACAGTTGATTTTTTTTTCCATATTTTACAAGTGATAAAAGTACTGGACCAACAAAAAGTAGTCCTATGTAGCTGTACATTTTCTAATGGATTTTCATAATATCAACAGTCCTTATTTGTGCTAATCATCGATTGCAAAGGGCTATTACGGTTAGGCGTTGCAAGTTATAATAGTTATTTAACCTCTATTCAGTTCATTACTTTTTGTCCCGCAAAGTGAATATAATGGAATTATTCATCGAAATCGCCGGACTCGTGCACGTTGTTGTTAAAAGCCGTCTTGCTAGCGAACAGTATACCTAACTTAACTTTAAGTTAATACTAGGTCGACATACAAAACCCCCTTTACTGTTGGTCAAAGTAAAATTTCTTAGAGAAGAAGGAATTACTAAGATCTTAGTATGATGGAGACAAATGAAAACGAGCAATATGTTACATTTCCACTGGATAATGTACACGAAGGTATTTTTTCAGGATTTTAAATTACCTTGAATTTATTCCTAATAAGTTACTGTAATGATATAACTACTATAAAATATATTTCTTCTGAAAATCATTTCTTTTTAAATGGTTTATAGCATTAAATTATGTAAGCATATTTCTTTTACAAATTTAGGTATTCAAGATACTATATCTCATGAAGAGATATGTGAACCAGTCGACGAGTGCGTTCTGCAAGAAGGTTTAACTGAAGTTACAGTCGGTGATATGAGCCAGGATGTTACAGAAACACAAGTAGCTGTAGAAATTCTAGCAGAAAATTCTGAGGATGATGAAGAACAAAATTCGGTTGTATATCCTACTATTTATATAAAGAAAGAAAGTTCACAACAATTTACAACTGGAGATGAATCAATGGCAGTTGAAGCTTTGCGTCAGTTAGGTGGAATGTATCCATGCTTTGAAAATAAAAAAGTTGCCTGCCCTAATTGTGCTAATATGTTTACACAATCAGAGCTGAGCAAACACCAAACTACATGCATGTCAGATAAGCATGCATGTAACACATGTGGTGAGAAGTTTGAAAGAAAAATAGATTTAAATAATCATATGGTTTGCCATCAGGTGGATCGGCCTCATGCTTGTAGGACTTGTGGAAATTTATTTCGTTCTAAAGCCAATTTGCAAGCTCATATGGTTGAAGTTCATCAAGTTGAACGACCTCACAAATGTACAGTTTGTGGAGCAGATTTTCAAAGACCATCAAGTTTATCTAACCACATGAAGATCCATAGTTATGTTGCAGGAAGGGCATTAATGCAAGGGCAAGGAAACAATGCAATTACAAATGTTGAGACTTTTAAAAATGTTTCTGAATCACAAGAAGCTTCAGTTTTGACTACCACTGTTCAAACAATACAAAATTTTGAAATACCTCAAGTACAGTGGGCAGTACAAACGTACAATTTTACTACTGACCAAAGTGGTGTTGATGGCCTTGCTAATCAATCTGACAAAATAGACACATTGCAAGAATTTACTGTATTGCCCAATGGAGAAGTAGCCCAATTTGAATATACTCCACAAAACACAATAGGCAGTCAAATTGGTCAGCAGTATAGTTTAACTTTAAATTCTTTTAATAACTCTGATAGAGAAAATAAAAGAACTTATGTTGAAATTGATTTGCAAGAAAATAAAGGACACACTTGCAGTCAATGTGGTGTTAGTTTTGCTCGTGCAGCATCATTAACTTTACACGAAAAGAGTCATATAAAAAATGAGTGGGGTTCTCCAGTAGAATGTGAATATTGTGATAAGCAGTTTCAAGATGCTAACTTTCTAGCTACACATCAAGCATCCTGTAAAAAAAAATTAATGCAAAATAATACTGAATCGAATAGTTCTAATACCAAATGGGGGAAACATGCTTGTTCAGAATGTGGAAAAAAATTTATGACAAAACAAAAAATGTTTAGACACCAATGGATTCACAGGAAAAAAACACATTCCTGTGAGGTTTGTGGTGCACAATTTGAAAAACAATCTGAACTTGATGAACATAGATTATCAGCTCATCCTGGGGATTCACCATTTACTTGCAATGAATGTGGTAAAAGCTTTGTGTCTCGACAAGGACTTTGGGAACATGGCAGAACGCATGCAGGAAGTCCAGCTTACTTTCATTGTGAAACTTGTTCCAAAACTTTCTCTTCAAGGCAAGGCTATTTGATACATCATCGGACACACACAGGAGAACGTCCATATGGTTGCAAATTTTGTTGGAAAGCTTTTCGCGATGGTGGTACCCTAAGGAAACATGAAAGAATACATACTGGAGAGAGGCCTCATGTTTGTCCATTGTGTGCAAGAGCATTTAATCAAAAAGTAGTCTTACGTGAACATGTGAGATGGGTACATGCTGCAGGAAAAAATGAAAGTGAAGTTACTGAACCACCTTTTCCATGTCCTTTGTGTTCAACTTTAACTCAAGATCGTGATGAATTGTGTGCTCATATTGTAAAGCATTCAGATCAAATGATAGCAGAAGCTAAAGCTAAAACTAATAATGCAACACCAAAAACAAAACCACAAAAAAAGAAAGGTAAAGCATCAGAAGGAAAGACAAAAGTAACACAATCGAAAGCATCAGGAGGAAGAGTGATCTCTGCATCTGAACAGAATGAAGCTCTTCTCTCTATTACGGAGCAAGTTGATAATTCAACAGAAACACAAGATACTTATTTAGTAGTAAAAAATGAATATGATGATGCTGTATGTATTAAAGCTTATACGAGATCAAATGATGTTTCTGATACTGATGGACAAGGTGAATCCATCAATGTAATAACAATTGCTAAATCTGATATTAAAGATCAAGAAGGAACAGTTGATGTCATGAACAGGCAGGGTAATATTAATACAATGCATTTGATACCTTTCACTACATCTGGTGAAACAATTCATCTTATTTCCACTACTAAACAAAATAATACTTTACATTTAATATCAAAGCAAAATGAAAGTTTACCTGTTTTAACAATTCCTAATCCTCAGACTAATGAAAGCTTTACAAACCAAATCTCCCAAATAACTGATACTGCAATGGAAGTGGAGTCATCAATGGAAATGATTACAAATAATTCTCCAACCAACAATGAAGAATCCCCAGAACCTGTTCATGAAGAAACAATTATAATTGAACCTATTCAGCTTATATCTGATGAACTTGAATCTAACGATATTGTGCACAATCAAGTAGTGAATGAAGAAGATAGTGATGATGAGAGTGAGGAATTGGTATGTGGAATTTGTGGGAATGACTTTGATGATAAAAATGTATTGATGGAACATGTGAAAATACATATATAAACGAATCTGTTAACTCTTTAACACCGAAATTTCTATTTTTTGCTTTGCAGCTTTTAACACTATGACTTTTTATATAAATATTTTGGAAAAAATCTTAAATACAGCAGTCCAATAGTTCAAAACTTAATCTTTTAAATAAAAGTTTGGATTTTTTTCCAATTATCGTCAAAAATTCGTTAATTTGAATTCGGAAAATTTCTGCTATATTATTAAAATTCCTACAACACATATCAAAAATATTTATTCTTTAATCTCTTGTTAGAATTTTTTAATTTTATTCACTTGTAGCTAAAATATAGAATTTCAAACATTGTTCATAATATTAAACTTTGTTAGACCAAATTTTTGCAATATGAGGTAATTTTTAGTCTTGATCTGACTAATTACACCAGATAACTTATTCATATTTGGAATACATCAACCAAAAACGATTCCTAAGCTGATCCCAGTTATGGCATTTTAATTGTGATTTTATAAACTATCGGAAATATTGCAGTTTAAATTTCTTTCAAAATGTTTGCACAAAAAGTTAGCACTGAAAGTTAAAAAAAAATTATACATTTCAGTGTTAAAGACTTAAGTTGTACAGTTTTTTGTTATATTAGTGATTCTGTAAAATATTAAGTAAATTAAATTAAACAAAAGTTCCCATTTATAAATTTATTGTTATATTACGATATTAAAACTTTGCGATTATAACAATCTTGTTAACTAATAACTTTTTCAAGTATTAAATATCATTTGTAAGTAAAGGATTCAAATAGTCTGCAGTAATGGCTATGTTATAAAAAAGGCCAGTGTTTTACATCATAAACCTTAATTGTTTTTATATACAAAAAATATGTTACGTCTGTACATTGTAAGATGTTTAAAGAATTTATAAAATGTATACTTGATAGGGTAATAATGTAACATTTTGTTTATGTACTACATATTGATCTGTATTATTTTTAAATATTCATAATAGAATAATTTATGTTACATTTTTATGTGTCTAAATAAAAAACCTTTCTATGTTATACAGAAACATAGTACATAATTCTATAAAAAATATTTATTTTGTTATACCTTTTATTATATATCAAATTATTTTATATAATTATATTATTAAGTAATTTGCTTTAATTAGTATAAAATAAGTTTCAAATTCTGTAAAAGTACAAATTAGTGCCCATTCATTTATGGTTTCATTTTCCCAAAGCATATACAGTTTGATTTATTAAATTAAATGTTTAGTAATTGATATTTTAATAATTTATTTATGTATATAAAATATTTGAAATATGGATTTTAACTAAAAAATGCTACTGACACAATATATATTTATTTTCTAAATAAATAGATTTTTGAGTTATTGCATATTACAATGTAGTAAATTTTGCCATTAATAGTTTATCGTGTGATTTAAAACTTTCTTTAAAAAAGTAGGATAAGTATGCATGAATGAATAAATTAATTATGATTATCCTTAATAAACCGTACCTAATGTATAAACAATGTAGTAGATTGAATTTTATTTTATTTCTAGTAGTACATTAGAATTAAAAAAAATATTTACCATAAGTATATATAGGTATAGGTATCTACAATGAATTTTTATTTAATAAATTATTTAAAATTATAAAAATAAATAGTTTTTGTTGATTTTAAATTTGTGCAGACCTACAGCAAAAAACTGTTTATGGGCGTTATTTTCGGTCACCGCGTTAGTGAGTGCAGTGTTTATACTATGTAGTACCTATATACCTTACACATATAAATACAACATATAGGTATATACTGAATATACTATCTTCATATTAACGAATTATGCGTCTATAGGTATTGTATACGTTGTTGAATGTTGATATGGTCCTGATGGTGGCAAACAGCAAACACGTGTTAATGTCATGTCAGCAATATCAGTATTGCATAAACCAATATATTAGTATTTTATATTAATTAAAATTTCATTAAAAAACGTGTATAACTAGTTTGAGATTCTTAATTAATTAAAGTGCATATTATTATTTATAGATGGTTTCATCGACAAGGTTAGTGTACATTATTTTGACAGTAAGATAAGATTATTAGTTTTATAGCAACGATGCGTTATTCATATAATAATATTAGTCTTCGTATAGACCGAGTAAAGAATTATTTTAATTTAATGCCCAAAATCAATGTTATGTTTTATAATGTTTGATATGAAGTTCTAACCTAACCTGATCATTACACTTATATTCATATGCGCGCGGGACTTGCTTATCCAAGCCGGGGAAAAACGATGCTGGAAAAGTAGGTTATGTTCAAAACAAACAAGATGAGCATGAGTTGATGTCTGCTCTAAATGAAGTAATAGTTTATAATTTTATATTAAAATATAGAGTCTTCAAATTGAAGAAATCAAGTTCTGAAAGATATAGTTATTAAGTAGTTTATGAAAATGCCAGCTTGGAATCAAATTCAATCTCAACTTCGAAATCCAAATAATCCAGTGGTTTTCTTCGATGTATCTGTGGGTACTACTGAAATTGGAAGAATGATTTTTGAACTCTTTGAAGATGTATGTCCAAAAACTTCAGAGAATTTTCGTCAATTTTGCACTGGGGAATATAGAAAGGATGGAGTACCATTAGGCTTTAAAGGTGCCATTTTTCATCGAGTGATAAAAGATTTCATGATTCAAAGTGGAGATTTTGTCAACGGTGATGGTACAGGAGTAATAAGTATTTATGGTGGAACTTTTCCTGATGAAAATTTCCAATTAAAACATGACTCACCAGGCCTACTTTCAATGGCAAACAGTGGGAAGGATACCAATGGATGTCAATTTTTCATCACGTGTGCCAAGTGCAATTTCTTGGATGGAAAACATGTAGTTTTTGGAAGAGTTATAGATGGACTTTTAGTAATGAGAAAAATAGAAAATGTTCCAACAGGACCAAATAATAAGCCTAAAATACCTGTAACTATATCTCAGTGTGGACAAATGTAATATAAGAACTGTAAATGTAATATTCTAAAGAATTAAAATTTATATTTTCTATATTATAAATTTGTCATAATTTTTTTATAATAATCAAAAAGTAATAATCAAAGCACTATCAATCATTCATACTTGTATATTATAAAAAGTACGATACAAACAAAAATAATCAATACTACGTAGTTTACAATTATAATACTGAGAAGGTAAATTATAAAAAAAATATCTGACTTAAGTAAATGCTACATAGGATTATAATTCAATGCTATGAATATTTCACTATAAATATTGAATATGTTATGATTAATGCATTTAGTGATAAATACTAATACTAATATTAATATTTATCATAAAATAAATGAATCGTAGCATAGGTATTTAATAATTTATAATAATACTACATACAAAATTAGTTCCATCTTTATTAGTTAATTTTTTAAGTTTTCTAAACATTTAAATATTTCAAAACAGTGATCCCATTAAATTTTTTAAACAATAATATTTTCTAAATTTTAATGAAAATATATAAGTTGCACGTTAATTCAACCAAGCATCATCGAAGTTCATCACTTTGATTATCGCGTATCCCTGGGAGGCTTCTCATCACTTGCAATTATTCCACTCCTGTAATCTTAATAGGCTATTAATTTTTTACTTAGAAAGTTGGTCATAATGAATACTATTAGGGTGCATCAAAGGGATAAATAAGATTAATCATTATAGGATTAATTTATTATTGATACATTTCCATAACTTTTTTCTTCTTAATATTGATTGAAGAATAATTCTTGAACAGTTTATTTACATTACTTATTATCAATAAAAACTAATTTATTAAATTTTTATTATATACTATTTATATTAGTATGCAAGCCAACTACAGTACAATAATAGTCAAATCATTAATTCTGTTGATATGAAGTCTACTTTTTACAGCTTTGAGATATATTTTTGGAATATTTAATCAAGTTTTTATAATATTATTCACAATACCTAGTATACGATAAAATTTCTAAAAAAATTATTGTACCTTTTAACAGATTTTGTTACATTATTTCAAACTTGTTTCAATTTCAAGTTCGAAAACATTTTCATCTTTTAAATACAGTTTTGTAATTGAAAGATGCACTATTACAGAACGCATACAAAGTTTGTCTCTTTGTAGTTAGAGAAAAGTACTGATTATTTTTATTAAAACAAAAACTTTCATAAATTTTTTATTTGATATATTCTCAAGCAACTGAAAATATATTAAATATCTACATGTTTATAATTTTGGCAATCGTGCTTCACCCGTTATCTTCATTTAATTTCATAACCTTTGGAAAGGGCTTTATATCTGTTAAATAAATTATTAAATAAAAATATAAGTAATAGCTTTCCCATAGTTTCATAATGTAAATCTATTTTTTTCATAAATTTTGAAGTAATAACTACTTATTTATTTTTAAAAAATATTTAAGTAGATTATAAATTTATATTACAATTATACTATTTACAGTAATTTACGTCAAAAACATAAAAAATTGAGTTGATAGCGGTGAATAAGCTGTCAAATTTTTTGCAGAATTTATAATTTTCCTTTGAAATCATTGACATCTATATCGATTCGTGAGTTATTTTATTAGATCACACAGTGAAAATAGTGTACATCTCGATAGAACGCAAGACAGGCGATTCTCGCTTCCGCGCTCACGGGTGACAAATTACCACCCGATGCCAGGCTTACCTACTCCACGGATATGTACCGAACTATATTTGTTGTGCTTGTTTTCCTGCGCGCGTAACATACGATGATAAATGCACTTTTGTAAGAGCGTGCGCGAAACATATTGTTTCGCCAAAAGTATTTGGCGCACGGGAAACAAGCACGAAAAGTCGCGTTTCGCGCACAGAGTGGTAAAAAAAAAGCTAATACGATCCCAACTGACTAAGTATCTATAATGGATCCATATCTTATTGTTTTTACCAAATTCAGTTTTAAAAGAGATCGATTCAATTCGCGAAAAAAGAAATTGAATGAATAAAGGGTTATTTGCAGTTAACATCCGCCAAAATAGTTTACTTGGATGCTAGAAAAAAATCAGTTTGGCATTCTGTTAAAAATTGCTTTATCCCACCGAGGAATAATCCTATTGATTATCATACGGAAAATTTACATCGACAATTCCATAACTACTATCCTATGTATACCTTGCATCTTTCACCAGAATTGATATTTTGGTTGCGTATATGCCAGCTTCGCATACTTCAAGTGCACAATTTTACATCGATCCATACAAAACTTTGATTGAACTCATTCCACGTTAAGCGTATATTATGTGTATATATAACAGACACGTATACTCACTTCTTGCCTATAAGATGATGACGAAAAATCATTTTGCAAAAACTAACATATAAATAGACAGTTTCGGGGTCGGTCCCCTGCAACGAACCGAATTCACTATTATAACTGCAGTTGAAACCGCACCGGAAAGAGTGTCATTGTTCCGAGTTTGCTCCGACTGTAAAGGAGGTAAGGCGCGAAAAGGCGCGAGGTTCTCTCATCCCGGCGATCGCGGCGCAACCCTTGCGAAAAATGCCCGATGGCGAAACCGGGCAAAGCCGCAGGCGAGCTGTTACGCGAGGCTTAGATGAGAACCTCTGCTCACGGCAGCGAGAGCAGCTGGTCCCGCTTTCTCGGCTGGTGCACCGTGAGCAGAAGCGAGCTCTACCGGCTGTCGCAGCCGAAGACGTCCTCCTCGATGGTGTCGACCGCCGGGCCGCGGGACTGCTGGAGCTCCTCCACGACCATGATGGGCGTCGCGCCGTCGTGGAGGCTCGTCTTGGAGCGCGAGCGCTTGTAGGCGTCGCGCGTGACGCTGCGCGTGAAGCTGAACTTGCGCACGAGCTTCTTGTCGAGGGGCGCCGGACTCTTGGGACTCTTGGCCTGGGCGTAGTCGGCCTCCTCGGCCTCGTTGTACCGGGCGTAGAGGGCCAGCAGCTCGGTCGCGTGCTCCTCTATGGCCTCGAAGGCGAGGTCTATCTCCCGCTCGGTCGCCTCCTCGTGCACCACGCAGAATCTCAGGGTGTACTTGCCGCGCACGCGGGCCGGGATCATGTGCAGCCGGCCCGAGGCGTTGATGTTGGCCAGGAGCTCCTGGTTCAGCTGGTCGCTCTCCTTGAGCCGGAAGCAGACGAGGCCGAGCCTGACCTCGTTGAGCACCTCGAAGCGGCGGTCCCTGCGCACCCTCGCCTCGAAGCGCTGCGCCAGCCGTATGTGGTTGCGAATGTAGGCCTGGAGGCCCGCGATGCCGTAGCTGCGCATCACGAACCAGAGCTTGAGGGCGCGGAAGCGCCGGCTCAGGGGTATGCCCCAGTGCCTGTAGTCGATCGACTCGGCCGAGTTGGCGTGCTGCAGGTAGAGGGGATCGACCACCAGGGCGGAGGTCAGCTTGACCCGGTCCTTCACCCACAGGCAGGAGCAGTCGAAGCTGACGAGGAGCCACTTGTTGGGGTTCGTGTTGAAGGAGTCGGCGTGCTCTATGCCGGCCATGAGGGGCCTCAGCTCCGGGCAGATGAAGGAGTTGCCGGCGTAGGCGCCGTCGACGTGGAGCCAGATGCCGGGGAACCGGTCGCATATCGGGCCGATCTCGAGGAGGTTGTCGAAGGCGCCGCAGCCGGTGGTGCCGAGGGTCGTCGAGACGAAGAAGGGCACGAGGCCCTGGCCGAGATCCTCGAGGATCGCGGCCTCGAGGCTGGCCCCCCTCAGGCAGCACTTGTCGTCGGGCTCGAGGACGCGCAGCTTCACCAGACTGATCATCGCCGCCTTCTCGACGCAGGAGTGGGCCTCGGTCGAGCAGTAGGCTACGAGCCGGGGCAGGAAGGCCGAGTCCTCGGTCAGGGGGTCCTGCTCCTTGAGGGCGCCTATGGCCTGGAACCGGGCGGCGAGCATCGTCACGAGGATGCACTCGGAGGCCGAGCCCTGGATGACGCCCCCGCCGGTCGAGCTCTCGTAGTCGGAGAGGAAGCCGCTCGGCAGCTCGAGGGCCTTGGCGTACCAGTCGAGGACGATCGTCTCGAGCTCGGTGCAGGCGGGCGAGGCGGCCCAGGAGAACCCGATGCAGCCGATCGCGTCCGAGAGCATGTCGCCGAGGATCGAGGGGAAGGAGTTGCCGGATGGGAAGTAGGCGTGGAAGCGCGGGTGCTGCCAGTGCGTGATCTGAAAACAAAAACGTGCCTTCCTTTGTATGGAGCTGTGATAACGCTCGGCTGAGGCTATATCCATGTAGCTATGTTGAACCAATCATACATTTTTGCAGGTATCGTTCAACAGAATTAATCTTACTCCGGGTTTTTTTTTTTTTTTTTTTTTTTTTTTTTTTTTTTTTTTTTTTTTTTATTGTACCAGACTTTCGATTTAGTATATTCAGAAAGTTTAGAAAAATTTATTATAAGAAATACTTTTTTAGAAACTATTTCTTTATTATTTCGGATTCATCGACTTTTACCGCGCGCAGTAAAATAATGTACATAACGTAATGTAACTCATTAAAAATTGAATCTATTTTTACGCGTTATTCTCCTTGCGTAAACAAAGAGAACATAGAGAGAGAGAATAACAAAATGTATAACTGGTTTGAATAACGCGTTTCATGCAAATAGAGTTGGGATTTTTATTTAAAACTTGGAAAAGTACATAATAGGCCGCACACAATGGGTCATTGTAATTTTTATCACATTTGTCGCGCGAGTGTTTTTCCCTGCAGGCCGCAGAGCCTAAGTAAATCGTTTGCAAAGATCCCAGGCCATTGTTATATTAAAACGCTCCACTGGAGAATATTGGATTTTTAGTTATAAAGAGACGTGTACGAAGTGACCATTCGGAACGTATTATATCCACGCGCGATAGCAATATTAAAAATAAAAAAAACCGCGAATCGATTCCACCTAGTTTACTCTCGATTCCGCACACTTTAAGTAACATTCAATTTGTTAATTTAGAGCCATTTGTTTCATTAGCGAAGTCTACGTTTTAGGATGTACGCGTTTTGGATGAAGGGCAGGGGGGGGGGGGGGAGCGTCATAAAAGATCGCTAATGCGTTGGTTATAGAAAAAAAAGGTTACAAGATCCATCTTACCCCGGGCATTATTTTGCATTCTACGTCTCTCATGATGGCGTCGAAAGGTTCTGGCTTGATGGGAGCTTCGTTGGGCAGAAGAGGCCTTAGATAACCGGGATCGACGTTCGCCGTCACCCTTTTTCCTTCCAGGGTGCGGATGTAGTCGCAGATATATTCTACCATTTCCTTACCGCGAACGCGAAACTCCTCGATGTTCATAATTAACTGGCGATCTTGAAAAGATTATTATTATTGAGAAAGTAAAATAAATTGTCTTACTCAATTTTATTATACGTTGGTACTCGGTTCATGTTTTAAATCGATATACTGTACCTTCATGGTACTTTGTTACTTTGTTCTAATTACATTCCATTTTAAAAAGAAGTTTATTTATTTATGCGCGATCAGCACTGTCGTAGTTTCAAATTTAATCATTTCGAGTTTATATCTTTAGTCTATATTCTCGGGAGTTTTCTAATTCAGCATTACATGTTATGAAAATCTGAGTAAGTATTCCAGATTGGATGTGATAAAAAAAACCGTATGAATATTAATTCTTAACGAATAACAAAACTATTATAGAAATATCAATAATCAATATCGAAAAGTTCTTTCAGTTTTTTTTTTCTTAAATAAAGAGAAGAAACTTGTGTAATTTAGAAAAACGCACCAACAGAAATATTTCTATTACGCCTACTTGGATAATCTTATAACAAATACTCACTTGTACTCACTTGTTTGTGTATACAGCTTTATAAAAAAAGTTAAGCGACCGAATGAACAGTGGAGGACTTAGAGCATCGTTGACCCTCTACATTTATAATTAAAATTCGTGAGATACGCGTATAATCACGTGTGAGAAAAGAAGCGAAGATTCGAAAAAATTGACTTTCTATCGCGGTGAGCTTTCCACTGGCGTATACGGGGAGTCGAACCAAGGGACGACTTTCCCGGGCGAAAGTTCGTGGCAGACTATGGACCTGAGACTCGTCTAGCGCGCAGGTCTGCGATTAGCGCGGCGCGCGTAAAGCTTCACCGATTATAAAAAGAAACGAATCGTGTTTTACGTCGTAATTTGCACCTGCACAGGCTGCCGCAGAGCTGAAAATAATTCATTACAAATAATCCCTGCATCCCGCAGACTTATATCGTCCGCAGCATCTACCGAGTTCGGTGCAGGATATATATACATATATATAGATAATGTATGATGTACTTTTTTCATCGAGTTCCATGACTGGGGGATGCGTTCCTACTTGAACCATCGATAATCCAAACAAAAATAGGCAATATTTCAAGGTCGGATTTGTCAAACATCCCGGATATAAAATTAAACAGGAGAGGGAGAGAGAGAGAGAAATTCAGTCTGCCTCTCAACGAATCAATAACATAAGTGTAACAAAAATTCACACGTTTTATATATATATTTGCGAAGTGCAGGAGACTATGATGTTGACTAGGTACGTTGCGTATTTGGGAGGGCAAGAATTCTCAGCTATACTGCAGCCGCAGGAACATAAGGAAAACTTCCAGCAGTTTTCGTATAATAGCATTGGTTTTTCTCGACTCTCGGTGCGCAGGCAGTAGATATTACCTTTACCTCGGCCTATGCAGTAACGTCGCGACGACGAGCGGAGGCTGCGAGAAGCAGTTTATAGAGCCTGCGAAGTACCGATGAGTTTATAATACTGGGGGGGTAACACTCCCCTACGATTTATAAATAGCCATTTACTCTTCACCTACATTTAGCAGCGGGCAGTCCGTTGAGCGATGAAGCGATCGAGCGATAGACAGGTCAGCGCTCAATCCCCACAGTGGACGCTCGTGTGTGCTGCCATTCAACGGGGCTTTTTCACTGCACGTATACAACGCTCGTGTGCTTCTCTCTCGCTCTCTCTCTCTCTCTCTATCTCTCTATCTCTATATCCCTCTCTCTTTCTCTTCATCCCTCGATTATAGCTTTCCGAACTGCGAGAGTCGGTGGCGTATAGATCGTAATAGGATGCCGAAAGTAAAAAAAGAAAAAGATCACGAGCTCCGCTGCTTACGGACCGAGTGGCTGTCGATAATGAAATTAGTGCCTCCGTTACATGGCATATAGCTGATTTTTACTTTTCCTTCGTTTTGCTGTGGATTACACTTTGTTGAGATTATACCTCGTCGATTGTGTAGCAATTCGCTTTATTGGTCGCAGTATGAAACTTTTTTAAGCAGCAAGTCAGGTATACAACGTTGAGAATAAAGTTCCGATTTCAATATGAATTTCAATATGAACTCTAGCTGGGGTGCGATGTATATATAAAAATAGCCAAGGATTCTCTTAGTTTCGATTTAATTACACTAAGTATATAAAAACTGGAACGATCCAGTGCTACGTAAATTTAAGCTTGCCTTGCTAGGGAGATAAATTTGTTTTATCAAAATCCCCGTATTTCTACCATTATTTCATTGATCAATAAATCTTTAGTATTTAAAGAGTATACAAACAAACATTTTTACACAAACGGTATGGATTTCATTTAACAGAAAGTATATATATATGTGTGTGTGTGTGTGTGTGTGTGTGTGTGTGTGTGTGGTTTTATATATGTACTTGCCTTGAATTTTTTTCCTTCCTTGCGTCACGAAAAATCCCGAGACAAGCACGATTATTTTTAATTAACATAGCTATCTTAGTGTCAGAAATTTACAGTAGATTGCTATTTCAAAATTGTGTGAGTCAAACTAATTTACTAAGCTTACAAAAGCTAGCTATGATAAATTTCAATGTATAAAGCTACTTTGTATAACTTTAAAGACACAAGTACAACATCGTGTGCTTGCATTTGATATGTTTTTCTTTAAAAACTCTAATTAATGAAGAATAGCTATGTTATTAAGTTTACTATTTTGCTTAACACTATAATAGAGTAATAGGCCAGCCACCAAGGTAAAAAAGGCGGTTTTGGTTCGTTTCTTAATAGAAATATTCCAGTGCCTATTTATTAATTCGAGGGTTAGCTTACGAATATCAACTTTAGGACAGTGTAAGGCTAATGTAATAATGTAAGGTTATTGTATTTCAAGTTGCAAAATAAGAATGGATTTTATAAATACATCAGCTGCTTTAAATATAAAGATGAGAAGACTCAATGCATCAAATTTGGATTTCATTTTACTTTCAGTATCGACAATATGTATAAAGAATAAAACTAAACTCAGAGGATTTTTGCTTGAAGTTACAATAATTTATTGATGATTTATCAGAAAAAGTTTCAGAGAATTTTCAAACACTTTTTGTTATTGAAATTGTTATTATTATTAGTATTATCATTTTTATTATTATTATTATTATTATTA
>UELU01080814.1:0-20560 GCA_900490025.1 Megastigmus dorsalis
AAAATTCTGTAGAAAAAAGTGATGAGAAACATTTCCAGAGTCCTGTAGAAGAAAATGAGAAAAAATTATTTGAAAAACAATTAAAAACAGTGAAAGAGTGTTCCAAAGTTACACATGAGAATAATAAACGAATAAGCCGAAAATCGTTACTTAACAAGCCAGCTGAAAAAAGCGTTGAAAACAATGTAGAAAACAATCTTGATAATACGAAAAATTCTGTAGAAAAAAGTGATGAGAAACATTTCCAGAGTCCTGTAGAAGAAAATGAGAAAAAATTATTTGAAAAACAATTAAAAACAGTGAAAGAGTGTTCCAAAGTTACACATGAGAATAATAAACGAATAAGCCGAAAATCGTTACTTAACAAGCCAGCTGAAAAAAGCGTTGAAAACAATGTAGAAAACAATCTTGATAATACGAAAAATTCTGTAGAAAAAAGTGATGAGAAACATTTCCAGAGTCCTGTAGAAGAAAATGAGAAAAAATTATTTGAAAAACAATTAAAAACAGTGAAAGAGTGTTCCAAAGTTACACATGAGAATAATAAACGAATAAGCCGAAAATCGTTACTTAACAAGCCAGCTGAAAAAAGCGTTGAAAACAATGTAGAAAACAATCTTGATAATACGAAAAATTCTGTAGAAAAAAGTGATGAGAAACATTTCCAGAGTCCTGTAGAAGAAAATGAGAAAAAATTATTTGAAAAACAATTAAAAACAGTGAAAGAGTGTTCCAAAGTTACACATGAGAATAATAAACGAATAAGCCGAAAATCGTTACTTAACAAGCCAGCTGAAAAAAGCGTTGAAAACAATGTAGAAAACAATCTTGATAATACGAAAAATTCTGTAGAAAAAAGTGATGAGAAACATTTCCAGAGTCCTGTAGAAGAAAATGAGAAAAAATTATTTGAAAAACAATTAAAAACAGTGAAAGAGTGTTCCAAAGTTACACATGAGAATAATAAACGAATAAGCCGAAAATCGTTACTTAACAAGCCAGCTGAAAAAAGCGTTGAAAACAATGTAGAAAACAATCTTGATAATACGAAAAATTCTGTAGAAAAAAGTGATGAGAAACATTTCCAGAGTCCTGTAGAAGAAAATGAGAAAAAATTATTTGAAAAACAATTAAAAACAGTGAAAGAGTGTTCCAAAGTTACACATGAGAATAATAAACGAATAAGCCGAAAATCGTTACTTAACAAGCCAGCTGAAAAAAGCGTTGAAAACAATGTAGAAAACAATCTTGATAATACGAAAAATTCTGTAGAAAAAAGTGATGAGAAACATTTCCAGAGTCCTGTAGAAGAAAATGAGAAAAAATTATTTGAAAAACAATTAAAAACAGTGAAAGAGTGTTCCAAAGTTACACATGAGAATAATAAACGAATAAGCCGAAAATCGTTACTTAACAAGCCAGCTGAAAAAAGCGTTGAAAACAATGTAGAAAACAATCTTGATAATACGAAAAATTCTGTAGAAAAAAGTGATGAGAAACATTTCCAGAGTCCTGTAGAAGAAAATGAGAAAAAATTATTTGAAAAACAATTAAAAACAGTGAAAGAGTGTTCCAAAGTTACACATGAGAATAATAAACGAATAAGCCGAAAATCGTTACTTAACAAGCCAGCTGAAAAAAGCGTTGAAAACAATGTAGAAAACAATCTTGATAATACGAAAAATTCTGTAGAAAAAAGTGATGAGAAACTTGCTGAAGAACCATCTAATATTCAAGAATTTTTGAAAAATCATAAAGAAAATCATAAAAGTGGTGAAAGAAAATCATTGCCTAATCAACACGAACAGTATATTGAAAATGTAACAATAAATATTTCAATTGGCTCTGAAAATTCTGTCGAGAAAGCTGAGGACAAAATTTTTGAAGAACCGCAAAAGATGATCAAAGGGTGTTTCAAAATTCAAACTGATAGTAACAAGAGAATCACTAGAAAATCATCTGATAGAAATGAGAGACATACTGATAATTTAATAGCAAACAATTTAGATTCTATGCAAAATCCAATTGATTCAGATAATGAAATTCTGTCTGAAAGATTGGATAATAAAGAAAATTCTAAAAGTCAAATTGAGATTAATACCAGAATAACCAGAAATTCGCCTCTTAAAAAAGATAGACATAAAAATTTAATAGAAAATAATGTCGAATCTGTACAAGCTCTTATTGATGAATCAAAAGAAAGAAGTACAGAAAATTTGGTTTCTGTTAAGGTATTTTCTAAAGGCTTTTCTGATAATAATAAAAAGTATCGAAAAAATTCAGTGGATAAAATTAATGAAACTCACAGTGAGAACGTGATTGAAAATGGAGTTGAAGAAAGTAGTGAAAAACAATCTGAGTGTTCCAGTGAAAATGGCATACAGGAATCAAAAGATAGCATTGAAAGCAGTAAAAGAATCACAAAAAGGTTAGCTGAAAGGAGTTTTATTAAACCATCTGAAAATTTTATTGAAACCTCGTTGGACTTCAGTGTTGAAATAAATTCTACTGTCATAGAGAAAACGAATAAACTACTTTCGTTAAACAATATGGAAAATAATCAAAGGATCACTCGTCAATCATCTGAAAAACTGTATGAAAATTTTATCAAAGTTAATTCACAAGATGTACAAAATTCTCAATCTTATTTTAGCGAAAATGAAAAGCAATTTCGAAATACTAATGACAATTATAGAAGTTGTCCAAACGGTATTGTTGAATTTGAAAATAATGAAAGTTCTAAAATAGATAAGAATTTAGTAAACCACACCAATAATTCAATAAAAAACATTGAGAAATCGGCCGAATTTACAGTAGATACAGGTAGAGAAAAGGAATATATCACAGATTCATTTACAAGCTCTAAAAATTTGTTGGTCGAAAATGTAGAGGTTCAAAACGTATCTGTTGGAGAAGCTGACAATCACTCTGAAAATTTTTTGAAAAATAATGAAAATAATTTCAAATGTCTAGAAGACAGTACAGTAAGGTGCTCTAAAAGAATTGCTATGAAGACAGCACTTAAAAATGAAAGTCAGAGTAACTGTTCTGAAAACTTAATTACAAACTCTATTGAAAAGTGTTCTTCCACAAAATTAAATGATAAGAGTATCGAATTATCCATTATAACTTTACCTACAGATGACACCAAAGTTCAAGAGAATCCGATCGAAGAAACTATGAAAAATCACACTGAGCATTCAAATAAAAGTATTAACGGTTCTACAAGAACTACCGAAAATAATAAAATTACCGCAGATTCGTCAGTCAAGAAAAGTATTATCTCTGTACAAAGTTTAGATGAAGATGCTGATAAATGTTTAAAAAATTCAATTGAAGATACTTACTGTAATGATTCTAAGATCATGGATGCAAGTGAACAACAATCCGTAGTTGATAACAAATTAATTAAAGTTACCTCTAATACAGTTATAGAATATGATCACAACTCCATAAGCTCATTTGTTGAGAATCCAAGCAACGTGGAAAATCTTTCCGCTAAAAGAATGACCCGAAATTCGGCTCGAAAACTTGAAGAAACTACCTTTTCTGAGAATACCGCGAACGAAAATTCCGGCTTTATTGAAGAAGCATGTCCTGAAACTACAATCGAAGAAAACCTAAATGATTTGGATCACGAAGAAGAAGAGTATGTCGTCGAGGAGAACTTTTCTAAACATAGACGAAAAGTAACCCTAATGGAACTAAGGAGAAAATGTACCGAGAATCTTGGTAAGAAACAATTGTCGTGCATTGAACAGAAGCAGCAAGATGCGATCGACGTCTTACCTTCAAGTTTGTTTAGCGAGGACCCAATTTCAGCCCTCGAAAGTGATAAAAGTTCAGTCGATCCTTCCTCGGACAGCTGCGCCGAAAATGCCACGGAAAGCGAAGAAACGTACCTCGAGAGTATGTCTGATGGTGCGGACAGCGACGAGAATCTAGCCGACCGACTGGCACAACTCAACAGCTTGAAAATTCCACCTATGAACTCACCTGACAGTGTAGATTCCGGCATTCCATCCGAGAGACAAAAGCGTCGCGTCGAAAAGTTAGTGCTTCGCTGTCCAAAAACCTCTTTTCTTGAGATGAATGCCGGGTTTCGCTGCAAGTTCTGTACCGCTAGCTTTACCAACAATCGTGATTTGAAGAAACACTGCAAAGAAGAACATCGTCGACGGCTCGTCATGAAAATTACTAAAACTCATGCAAATAAGCACGTGATGCACATGGTCGAGCCTGCAGCTAAACAGCAAACGATCGAAGAAGAAGACGCGTTCGACGGTTCCATCGCTCAGACGAAAAGGTCTTTAAGAAGCAGCGGGGACACCGACAAAACGGAATCAGCCGATCAAATCACCGAGGGTGATATCAAAATAATCGTCAAGAAGGAGAGCGGCTCTAAAAACTGCCATGTCGTTAAGGAAATCAAAATAACTCCAAAGGGCTGCGAGGGTAGCGGCAATAGTAGAGTACCTTCATACTCCCCGGCGATGTCCGACCTCAGCTTCAGCGGTGGCGGCAACAGCTATCGAATGCCAGGTCCTTCGCCCGCGAGATCCGAGCTCAGCAGTAGCAGCTATCCATCGTCCACGCATTCTCCATCAAAGGTCGATTTCAATCTTGCTCCTGTAAAAAGGCGACCGGGTAGGCCAAGAAAATACCCGATTTTCACCGAGTCCGAGCTCATAGCCAAGCAGCACAGCGCGTCAATGATTACCGCAGCCGTCGCCACGTCGGCACCAATTCTCAATGGTCGTGTAAATTGGAAGAATCACTCATCCAAAGATTTGTTCACCCCTGTGGAATCGATAATCGTACAACCGGACGTCACATTCGACAATTATCCGAACATCACCATAGAGAGCATGGCCCAGCCAGTAGTTGAAAAGTCAGAAATTTCGTCGACGAACGATAAGGCTGAAGCTTCGATAACAGTCGGCAACGAGCAGTCTGAGGTTTCTCATACGAGGAAGATCGAGCCGAAGAGGAAACGAGTGCCTTCGACTAGTGATGAACCACAGATACCTGATAGTCCAGCCGAAACTGCCACCATTCACGAGGAGAAGAGGCCAAAGGTATCGGAGGAGGCGGAGGAGGCGGAGGAGGCGGAGGAGGCGGAAGAGGACGAGGAGATGAGCAAGATGGAATCCAGTGTCGGCTCGCAATCGACTCCCGCCTCGCCAACCTTCTTAAAATATAATATAACAAAAGAGCTAGTCGTGCGATTGACGAAAATAGACTCAGTTCCTAATGTTGCCGAAGAATTTAATGCCAATGTGAATGATTCTGAACGGATGGATGATGATTTCGAATCCAAAGCAGTCAAAGGCATCATCGAAGAAAGGCCGAGGAGGAAGACGAAGCCAAAACTTCCGTACGATGTGCTGCAGCAGCAGCCGCAGCAGCAACTGCAGCAACAACCGCAGCATCAACCGCAACATCAACCGCAGCCGCAACCGCAGCATCAACCACAGCCGCAACCGCAGCCGCAGCCACAGCCACAGCAGAGCTCATCACTCCGAGCTGTAAGACTGAAGGGCAAGCTCGAGAACAACAACAACCACGTCAAGGTGATGGATAAGCTGGAAAGATGTCTGAGAGATGCTCTAGCGAGCGACATCGAGGATGAACCCGTGGCAGAACCGTGTCGAGAACCAGTGAAGGATGCGAGTGCGCCTAAAGCAGCGACGAGTAAGAGCGATGAGATGGCCAGCAGCGGCGACATCGACGATTCTTTAGTCCCGAGTCTCGACGATAATGAATTAACTGTTTCAGAATCTTCCCAGCTGGTGGTGACGCCGAAACGTCAGGCTATCGACAAGACCGAGGCAGACGAGAGTCAGAAGGCGAAACTCCTCATGCTGATGAACGCGAAAACACCTTACGAATCCAGCCCCAATAGCAGAGCCCTTAACACCGTCGTCACCGAGTCTCCACCACAGCTTCAACTTCAATCCGTGCCGCTGCCGCTTCCACAGCAGACCCAGCAGTTCTGCATTCTCTTTATTCCGGATGGACTCTACTCGGGTGACCCGTCGGTTAACAAGGAAATGATGACACCCACTGCCACCATCGTTAATTTCCAGCCGGTCCCGGACAACGAGATAAGCAGCAAGTCCCTCATTTACACCCCTACGACACCCACGAAGATATCCAGCGACGAGCACGCGCGATCCTATACTTGCGCCAATTGCACCGAGGTGCTCGATCTGATCGGCCGTTTGGAAGCGAGTCTCGGTATGACTGAGGAGGACAAGAGCAATATCAAGTGTCCCTACTGCTCGAATCACTTCCAATCGCTCTTCTATCTCGAGTACCACGTGATGCAGGAGCATCTCAAGTGCGAGAACGAGAAGCAGTGCAGGCACTTGGGCTTCAATAGTCTCAGGACACCGACGCACGAGACCGCCTCGGAGTTCGAGATCTACATCACGTTCGCGCTCAAGTGTCGCAGCTGCTACGACATCTTCAATACAGTGTTGATGCTCAACGACCACGTGATGCACAGGCACAGGAGCCTCGTACGGCTGAAGCCGAGCTCGACGCTATCCAACTTCCCGCTGGCTTCCCCCTCTGCCGTCTCCACCATCAGCTCCTTGTTCTCTACCTTCGGGCAGAAGAACGGCACTCGAGGCCCTGTATTTCAATGCCCAAGCGACTGCGTCTGTCGCATCGGCATCCGCAGTTCCGACAGTCCGGTACAGCGTCAACAGATGCTCAAGAGGTGTCCGAACGCCATGAGATGCCTTGAGAAGATCGAGCCCGCCGCTTACGAGGTCTACACCTGCACCCTCTGCAAGAGCACCTTCCTAATGAAGGACGAGGTGGTCGATCATCTGATGAAGATGCACGAGGTCTCCTGCAAGTTCCCCTGCTACACGTGCCTCACGAGCTTCCGTACCCTGCAGATACAGGAAAATCACCACTGCTCCGAAACAACGCTCCAGGATCTCGACAAGCTGCTCAACATCGCCATACTACCGACCAATGTAAGCGGCAAAGACGACAATAACAAGTACCCGGAACGCGAGGATTCGTCCAACGATGAATACGGCGCTATCAAAGCGAGCAACGCGACCGAGAGCTCGAAGAACGGCCTGAAGCGAAAGAACGGCGCAACCATCGCGGCGCTCACGCAGTTTTTGGGCTCGAGCGCGGCCAAAAGGGCCAGACTGGGTAGCGGTATGCCGACCCCTGTCCCGGCGAATACCGGCAAAAGGAGAAAAAAGGCTTGCCCTAAGTGTAAGAAGCGATTCGCTTATCGCAAGAGCCTCCAGGATCACATAATTTACGAGCACATACTGAAGGGCGAGGGCAACGAGGGACCAAAGAAGACGGCCATCGAACTGTTAAAGCTTGTTAGCAGCGGCCGAGCGAACGATGAGAGAGCTGAGGAGCTTGCCCGAATGCTCGAGGGCTATACGGACGTGGACGGTATGCCCTACACGAGTCTGACAAGACTGGAGGAGGACGAATCGGAGGACTGGGAGGAGAAGGCGGCCAGTAAGGATGTGATCAGTGAGAAGGAACTGGCACAGTGTGCTAGGTGTAAGATGAGCTTCAAGCTGCCTGTCAATTCTGGTGAGTGCCTTTTCTTCGATCCCACCGTTTTTGTTTCGTCAGATATGTTGAAATAATTTCTTAATTTTTATCATCAAAGTTTTCATATCTTTCTTTATTACGTTGTAAAAATTATAGAAGATAATTGTTAAATTACAATTTTACATAAATAGTTCAGTATAATATAAAACAATTAAGATAAAAATTAATATCAATGCCTAGTAAAATCTAGATTTCAATGATCGTGAACTGATGACACTACAAAATGTACTATAAAAGTTTTCTATTTTTAATTTGGATTTTTAACTAATTTATACTTAAAAATCAATCATACTTAAAAAATTATTGTAAACATATTAAATAGTTCTAATGCTTTCTTTGATTTTTAGGCTCGAAGGATATTTATTATTTTTAAAATCATTGTTTTTGTGGCTCTTATTTTTTCACAGTAAACATTAAGACTCAAATCTAAAAACTCAATACTAAAAAAAAAAACATTTTTTCACATTTAAATACAATACTAATTTCACCGTTTCAGTCAACCTCACTAGACACAACCACCGTCAACCAGGCCACGGATATTCCAAGAGTCCCCTCTGTGAAAGCTGCGTAAACGGCCCTCAGACCCGGCGCCGTACAATTATTAACAATGGTCACCACATAGATACAAGCAGCGACACGAGTGCTGTTTCACAATCATCACCGCATCCCCAGGTTGTCCACTCGTACACCTGTAAAAAGTGCGGCGGTACTTTCGAAACTCCGCTAGAGCTCAAAACCCACAAACGCACCGTACATTGCAAGCCCAGTGACAGGATGCACGCATGCGATATTTGCGATAAAGCCTTCAACTCGTCTCGCATGCTCGAAAAGCACAAGAAGAACCACCGGGAAAGCGGCCTCGATAAGACAGCCAAGGTTAACGAGGAGGACGAGTCGAGTCGCAGCTCCCAGTGCATTAGCGAGCGCAATGCCAGCAAGGACGGAGACGCCAATGAGTCACTCAACGATAAGGACAATTCTTCCTCCATTCGGCGAGACTCGTCCGATAGCAGCAGTGCCGGCTCCAAGGAGCCCGAAGAGGAGCCTCTCAACTGTTCCTTCTGCGAAGAGGTCTGCTCCTCCAAGGTTAGCCTGAAGAACCACTTGAAGCGCGAGCATGGGCGTCGCGCCTCGATCTGTCAATTCTGCAACGGCCTGCTTATCGATACAAGCGAAGTGCGGCACATGCTCGACTACCACATAGTACCCAGCAAGTCCAATCCCAGGCGGACGATTGTCCAGGGCAACCGCAGCGGCGGCGTACTGCTGCAGTGCGATGAGGGCGGTTGCATGCAGGAGGACGTCGACGAGCTCGTGCGCACACTCGGTAAGAGTCGGCTGCAGTCGCTGATGGTCTATCACGATTTCGAGGGCAAGTGCAACAATGCGATAATGAGGTGCCCCATGTGCCCGGAGCTGTTTGCCACGCGGGAGTCCTGTCGCTTCCATTATGTCTGGATACACGATGACAATTGCCTTCTCTGCGACGAAACCTTCCGCTCCGGGAGCAGCGCCTGCCAGCATAAGGTCGACGCCCACACCTCCTATGCCAGCTATCTCTGGTGTATTCAGCGGCTCGTCACCGGGATCGTCAACACCCTCGGGCTCGATGCCAATCTACCCTCGCACGCGTTGTATCGGATGCTCGCCATGAGGTTGGAAGACGAGGAGATGATGGCGATAAGCGCAGTGCGCGAGTCGGCGATGATCGCCGGATGCAACACGGAGAAGACGGGCAGCGAGGAAGCCACGACCGCCACCGAGCGATTTCTGGAGGAGGTCGTGCTTAGCGAGGACCAGCTGCCAGACTCTAGCAACATAATCGAGGTGGTGATCGGCAAGGAGGACTCGGAGGACGATCTCATCTCCATGCTCAATCTTTCGCCGAATTACGAGAGCTGCGAGCAACATAAGCTGCCGAACGCTGGGGCCGCCCCACCCGAAGAGGAGGAAGACGAGGAAACGGTGGCGACAATAGCAGCGATACCACCCACCTCGCCGATCGCGAATCCAGCGCCGCCGACGGCGATGATGACGAGTCCCGTCGTCGAAAATTACGTGTCCTCGGGCGTTTGTAAATATAGGCTGGATAATGACGAGGAGCAGCTCGTGCTCGTCGTCACCGACGAGGATCTCGTGACATTTAGGGACGACATCGGCAGTCTCGCTGAGAGGATAAGCGCGACCTGCGACTCGCTCACCCTCGAGGAGATCACCGAGATGCTTAGGGCCTACTTCGACAGTGTTACTATCAGCAGCGGTGCGTGAACTCGCGTTATCAAAACTAAAGACTATTTGGGAAGCATGTGGAGCGTGTTTAATATGTATAATGTATAATGTAATAACGATTTGACGGTGATTCCCCCGATGTTTTTTCGATTTATCTCTATATATATATATATATAGCTATATCTGTCTTTCCGAAATTTCTACTACTTTTACCCGAGCGAATAAAAAGATATTGAATATTGTACACGAAATACATAAGGTTAGAATGAACCTGGCTGGGAGATTTCGTTACGAAAACATTGTTGCCGCTTTTTTGTAATTATGATTCTTAGCTTAGGAATATTAATATCGCAGTCTTTGCTTTTCTCTCTCTTTATTTTTTATTTTCGACACGCAATGAGGACGTCGAATTTTTGTTATGAGAAAGATTAGAAAGTCGATAAGCGTTGTGGTTCTCGGTGTTGATTGTTGAAAGGGAGGCGAATAAATTTGTAAATTGTTTAAAATATCTCATAGACACGAAATTTAACGAAAAAAGAATTTATAATTGTTTCTACTTGATGCAGCTGGAATGGGAATTATATAATCTAAGGAATTTTGTGATCATAATAGTGAACACTTTCAGTTAAAATTGAAGGGGTTGTTCTCATTTTAACTGTACCGCTGTTTCCAACTGCACCAAGAATTTTTTCTTCGATTCGATCTATAAAAATCTAAACACAACTAGTTAATAATTTAAAGGAAACAGTAAATTGCACGTTTTATACGATCCAAATGTAATGTATTAGTGTAGGCGAAGCACAGTGGAAATATTTCATTGTCACTGATAAAATGTAATTATAACAGCAAAAGTTTAGCAGTAATAATCAAAGCTTGCAGTTAAAACTCAGGCATTTGCTTAGCTCTACGTGAACATATTGATTCCTATAAAATTGTTGGATTCTATAAAAATAAGTAATTTACTTTAATTTTAAAAATCTATTAATATTAATCTTGACCAATATCTGAGTAATTTATTTTCCAAGCAAGTTTGAAATGTTTTCGATGAAATGTTCCACCCAGGGTATTAAACATACACTTTTTTTCTTTATTTTCAAAGACCAGAGAGTCAGTATTTTCTTTTCATTGTGTTTTATATTTTATTTATCTTCTCAACCTCTTTACTTATTCTTTCACTCGTTTTTAATTGTTGAATCGTAAAAGAGGCAAGGTTGAGTGTCTCTTTACAATTGTCCTCTCCGTATGTGCGAAGGTGCTGAAAAATTTTTGCTATCGGGGTGGATGAATTTAATCATAGGATTTAACTGTTTTGCAATTTTTTTCGTTGGTTGAATATATACATAAGATAAAGACGTGTATGTACAGTTCTTGATAATAATAATTAAAAAAAAAAAGAAGCCTTTGTATCCAACTAAGATTATAGATAGAGCTTTCCCACGTACATTCGTTACGTTTTTGTTTACATTCGACATTTTTATAATAAACAGTAGGAATGAAAATAATAAAAAACAAAAAGAGTACTACGAGAAACCGCCATAATTTACACCTGCGATTTATCAATGCAATGTAACAGTTATTGTCAGCAAATAAAATTCTTCAGATATTTCGTAGTTTTTATCTGTTTCTCTGATTGTTTCATTATTTCTATTTCTTAGTATTTAATTTTTAAGTATTTCAGTTTTTTGAGTATCAACTGTGTATTTTATAAAAGTATAAACTAATTCATTTTTGTTTCAAATAATTGTTTAACAAAAAATTCTAATTAAAAATTTTGAATAGAAAATTTTTATTTATTTAAAACGCATAAATAAAATTTCAAAGCATTTCAAAGTAATAATAACTTATATAAAATATTTTGTATAAACTATTTAATTTTTATTTTAACACTTTTTATTTAAATTTAGTTACGAATTAAAATATTTATATGTATACAAAGCACATTACTATGACACCTACCGTATATATCTATCAATGCTGTAATATCTGTTTCTTGACGTCTTATCAATTGTAATAAATTTAAATATTAAATTTGAACTATATATACTATATATTGTTGCTGAGTGTGACGTCGGCTTCTATTTAACTGAAATGGTCATTATTGTTCATAATGATCGTTATCTGTCCTTTTACCTACATATTCATTTCTCCAGAGCAAAATTTATATAAAACCAATTGTTTTTGTTGCAAATTCACAATAAAAAATTCTAGGAGTAGATTTAAAGTTTTATATTAAAAGAAAGAAGAAAGCGGTGTGCGACATTGGTAGGAAGAAGAAAGTGATTAATCAGTGCTATGTTCTGTTTTGTTACAAAGTGAAGTAGAATTTAAATAAAAGGGGAATATTGGGCCTATCGCATAATGTCTGAAATTTATAATGAGCGACATGTGCATTCTGCTATATTCTATTGCACAATACAAATCACAATATAGGCATGCCGCATGCGGCATGAGCCTTGAAGGCACTATACCTTCTCTATAGGCTCTCCGGCTGACCATGAATTGCAGACGACGCCCGACGGTAAAGTGAATAGGTTTGTCCAATATTCTTTAAATCTTTTAATTAAATCTTTTACGACATAACACTACCTATAAGTATCTCCTTTCTGATAACGTCCACACCGATTTCTATAAAGAATGTAATATTAGATAAATTAATAATAAATAATTAGTCTTATTTTTCATTTCGTTTTTTGTAAACAATAACAATATAACATGCACAAGAAATTAAGAAGATAAGAATTATCCTAGGACGCTTCCTGCGCTGGCCGCTATGTATTTTACAGATGTCGCCTCGGTGCCCGGGCGTCCGAATATATCGACTCTATATATATATATATATAGGTAAAATTTTATAATATATCTACATATATAGCGCACTGCGCATACAATTTCAAGATATTATAGATAATAAATATATATACGAATAAGTAATACTAATATATGTTGCACTATAGCGGCACCAAACGAGACAATATAGAATGTAGATGCTCTCCATCAGGTTATGTTCTGACTCATTCCGAGTGTTCTGACTGTTCTGCAGACTTTCTATGAGTACGAGTCCTCATGGCCAACGCGCGTCGCGCCGGTCCGCGCTCCGCAGTGTCTGCAGTCTGCACTGTGCACTCCACATGCACGGTTAAGTCAAATCAGATGTCAGTTAGTACCCACTGTACCCACTACCCAGTGGCCAGGGGCAAAGCACAACTATAAGAATGAGCTTTGTTAGCACAGTATCATTTTGAGTCTTCTAGTGTAACTCGACTCCAACAGTTTAATTTCTTTCTCTGCGTGTAGAAAATTTATTTTACGTTTACTTGATATCAGAACTAAACCACCAAGATGCCACGAATAATGATTAAAGGCGGTGTTTGGCGGAATACGGAAGTAAGTTTCTAACCTTCAATTAATTTAAAATCAGTAGTCTTAGTGAACTTTTGTCTATAATCAATTTCAAATTCCAGGATGAAATTCTCAAAGCGGCTGTGATGAAATATGGAAAAAATCAGTGGAGTCGAATTGCTTCTCTTTTGCACAGAAAGTCAGCCAAGCAATGCAAAGCTAGATGGTTTGAGTGGCTAGATCCAAGTATTAAAAAGACTGAGTGGAGCCGAGAAGAGGATGAAAAACTGCTGCATTTAGCCAAACTAATGCCGACGCAATGGAGGACTATTGCTCCAATAATTGGCAGGACAGCAGCGCAATGCTTAGAGCGCTACGAATATTTACTGTATGTATTCTTAAATTATTTCTTCATATATATGAAAATTGAATTTTTGATTGATCAACGAGGATATACATAAAGATAAAAAAGATGATACCATTAACTTTTTTTTTATAACAGCATTTTTGACTAATTTAATCTAAGGATTACTGTTAACAGATTTTAATTGAGATACTTTTTATAAACTGTTACCTACTACCTTGCAAACACTGATATATAAAGTGAAGAGTTTGTTTACACTCCTTAGTTTAGACATTAATACTCAGATTTTAGATCAGTTACTTATTTAGGGTAGCTGTTTTTGAGGTCTAGGCTGTCCAATTTTCTTCCTTACTGGTGTATACAATTTTTTATCATACGAGTACTAAATTTCTTTCATTTCTTTCCCGGGTGCCAGTAGGGAATGTGGCAGTTTTGGTGCAATGTTTATACTAAGGACTGTATACAAACTATTCACTAGGTATAAGTATCACTGTTTGTGAAATAGTCGGGATAATGAATAATGAATTCAGGTTTGTTCTTGTCATAGACTATTTATGTCATAGCTAGTCATGGCGTATTTTAGATGAGAAAAAGTTTATAGTTTTATCTATTTTGAACTAATATTTATCCCTATTGGATAAAGTAACTAATCAATTAATAATAAATATTGATTTTAATTGAATATAATTTATATAATTTTAGAGATCAAGCACAAAAAAAAGAAGAAGGAGATGAAAGTGTAGATGACCCAAGAAAGTTAAAACCTGGAGAAATAGATCCAAATCCTGAAACCAAACCAGCACGTCCTGATCCCAAAGACATGGATGAAGATGGTTTGAAAAATTTATTTCATTATTATATAATTAAAAATTATTTATTATCAATTTATTTAATATTATTAAATAAATACTGTATTATTTTAGAACTGGAAATGTTATCAGAAGCTAGGGCAAGACTAGCAAATACACAAGGTAAAAAAGCAAAAAGAAAGGCCCGTGAAAAGCAACTAGAAGAAGCACGTAGACTGGCTGCTTTGCAAAAGCGTAGGGAACTAAGAGCCGCTGGAATTTCAGTGGCTCAAAAAAATAAAAGAAAGCGTGGAATTAATTATAATACTGAAATCCCATTTGAAAAGAAACCAGCACCAGGATTTTATGACACATCTACGGAAGAGATTGACCCATTAGCAGCAGATTTTTCAAAGTTAAAACAACAAAATCAATTAACGTGGCAAGAAAAAGAAGAACAGGAAAGGAAAAAAGACAAACAAAAATTAAAACGAAGAAAGGAAAATGATATACCAACAAATATGTCAAATGCAGAACCTGTTAAGAAAAGAAGTAAATTAGTCCTTCCAGCACCACAAATTTCTGACTGTGAATTACAACAAGTTGTAAAATTAGGTAGAGCTTCTGAGGTAATTTACTTCTGACAATTAAAATATTTTATAAAACCGCTGACAATATATTGGCACTTTACTTCCTCTAAATTAATTTTTTGTTCTAATATATATATAAAAAAATAAATAAAATTTTTATAATATACAATCGTGGAATTCTATGAAAATCTAATTTTTTTTGCACAGAATTCTAGGTCATCATTGCCATTTTGAAAAATTTATAGTTGTGAATTGTGTCTATCAGATTTATGAAAAAATGTGTGTTCTTGGGCGTTAATGTGTTAACAAAAAATTTAAAAAACTAAACATCAAGTAATTTTTTTTAAATAAAACAAAAGAGAACCAATGAATCTTAAAATTTATTTTTTAGACGTGATGCGACAAAAAAAACCGAGTAAAACAAATATTTATATTTTGAAATCGGTATATGCGTTCTAGAGGTACATACAGAGGTATACATACACAGACACGAAAAAAAAATTTCTCAATACTACGCAATTTTTGTTCCATAAATCTTAAAAAATGTTGTTAAGCATTTTTGAAAAAAAAAAATTTTACTGTATTATTAGATTAAATAAAAATTAAAATATTTCAGGCTGCACGAGACATAGCTTTAGAAAGAGGACACCATTCGACGGATAGTTTGCTAACAGACTATTCTTTAACTCCAAATACAGCAAATACTCCTAGAACTCCAGCTGCAGTTGACAGAGTATTACAAGAAGCTCAAAATGTGATGGCTCTTACACATGTTGATACACCTTTAAAAGGTAGATCTTTTTATCCGTGCAAAAATTTAATTCTTATTCAATATAATATATATAAAATTTCTTAAAATATATCGGTCGGTTTTGAGCAGCAAATATTTATGTTGTAAAATTATGTTAAAAATATCCAGGTGGAATGAACACAGCTTTAACAAATGCTGACTTCAGTACAGTAGTACCCATCTCCAATACAGTGGCAACACCTAATACGGTATTAGCAACACCATTTAGATCTCAAAGAAGCGATGTTTCTCCAGCTCCATTTGCTACACCTGGCTCTGTCAAACAACACGGTGTTATAGTTGCACAAACTCCAATTCGGGATAAATTAAATATCAATCCCGAAGAAGCACTGGAAGCATCCGAAACACCAATAATTCAAAAGCAGGTAAAATTTAAAAACTGTTCAAGCTAATTTAATAATTTAATTATAAATTAATAGAACAACACAGCTTACAACTTGTATTTTATTTGTAAATATTCTTAGTAAATTTCATAAGTTCTACATTTAAGTAGTATTATTAATATCAAATCATTTAACTTACCCTAAATATTATATTTTTTTGAACATCAATAGAATACAATGCAATGATATGTGATTAAAATCACAAATATTTTATATTGATTTTTTTATGTATCCGAGCAAAGGAACCAAAATAATTTAATAAATTTACTTTTGAAGATGAAAAATCAATTACGAACAGACTTCAGCACATTACCTATGCCTAAAAATGATTACCAACTAATGGCACCAGAGGACCAAGGAAATGAAGACGAAGATAGTTATACAATGGATAATGTCATTGAAGATCAAGCTGATGTTGATGCTAGAAGACAACAAGAAATACTAGAACAACGTAAGTATATTTTCTTTTATAGTTGATATTCAATAAACCATGACTTGTATGAATTATCAAAAATTAATGTTTTTTTTTATAGAAAAATTGGAATTGGCCAAGCGATCACAAGTTATACAAAGAGGACTTCCACGGCCAAATGAAGTAAACATGAATATTTTAAGACCATCATCAGAAGTGCAATTAACGGATTTACAGAGGGCTGAAGAATTGATTAAACAAGAAATGCTGACTATGATGCATTATGATGCATTACAAAACCCAGTGCAGCCTAATCATAAACGTGCACAGTCAATTGCAAATCAAGCACAAAATTATTTGGAACAACATCCTTATGAGGACATTTCGAAAGAAGAACTTGAAAATGTAATTTTTATACTTACTTATTTATTATTAACTCTTAACTTTATATAAAAATCTTTATAATTATAACTTTGAATCTCTTTTCGTAGGCCAAAAAAATTTTACAGGATGAAATGGTTGTGGTCAAAGAAGGAATGGCACACGGTGATTTAAGTTTAGAGTCTTATTCTACTGTTTGGGAAGAGTGTTTATCCCAGGTAAATTTACAAAAATTTAATTACTTTCTAAGTATAATTAAAAAGTTATAAATCAATACCTTTTATTTTTAATTTTCTTTAGATCTTGTATTTAGAACCGCAAAAGCGATATACAAGAGCTACACTGGCTTCTAAAAAAGATAGAATTGAAGCTTGTGAAAGAAAATTGGAAGAAAATCGTATGCACATGACTGGTGAAGCAAAACGAGCGGCTAAAATGGAAAAAAAGTTAAAAGTCTTACTAGGAGGCTATCAGGTGCAGTAAACGTATATATTATAAATAGAATTTAGCTGTTAGATTTAAAATTGTTATTAAAATTCTATGTATCTTTCAGAGTCGAGTGCAAGTAATGATAAAACAATACAACGACTTAAATGATCAAATAGAACAATTAAGATTAGAGTTGTCCACTTTTAAATTTTTGCAAAAGCAAGAAGAAGCTGCCTTACCAAGAAGACTTGATGCTTTGATGGAGGATGTAGATCGCCAGAAAGAAAGAGAACAGGCTCTACAAATACGCTATTCTCAATTAAAAGAACAGTTACATGAACTGCAGAGGTCATTTGAATAAAAGTTAAAAAACTGCCATTTTAAAAAAAAAAAGATGTAAAATATCAAGATAATTAATTAATTTATAAGCGGAGTTACATATTAAAGTAATAAAATGATAAGACTATATGCAACAATTAATTTGTTTATTACCGTTTTATTTATAAATTCAATAAAAAGAATATATTATATAAAAAATTTTATTTACAATAGTCTTTTTATACTTTGTAAATTTTCATCAAATGAATATCACTACTTGAATAGATTGGATGCTGTTCAGCTAATGGAATTTTTTCCACTTTAAATCTTTTATTCACTTCAGTTAAAAAGTTTTTCCAGACTAAAATTTGTTTTGGAGTTTCTCTTTCTTCTTGTGATAAAATTGCGTAAGATCCATTATCTTTATTACAAAAAAACTCTAGAGTATCCAGTAAAGGGTTTACAGACTAAAATCAAATTAAATGCTGTAATTGAATTTTCTGGTTTAATTCTTTTAAAATAGAAATAATATACCTCTTCATAATAAACGCAATCTGTTAGAAGAATTATATCTGGTTTGAAATCCACATTTATTTGTTGTCCCCATGCAAGTACTTCAGCTTTGGCCGTTCCTAATTTTTTCCAGCATTTTTCATTTACATTAATATTTTTTTCCAACATTGGTACAGCATTGTCTAAATCAGTCAAAATAACATGAGCACTAAAAATTAATTAAATTTTAAATCACAAATATTTATTTTACAAATAATTATTTAAAATAAGTAGGTACCCTAAACATGCTGCTGTAAGACCAGCACACCCTAAACCTGCACCAAGTTCTAAAACCTTCTTATCCTTTAACCATTTACTCTTTTGACATGTAAAATCAAGGTATTTTGCGAGTACCAGTGCTGCATCCCAAACAACGCAATTTACCGCGCCTATTTTCTTTTGAAGAAATTTCAAACATACTTCACAATTTTCTAATTCTAGTTCTCTTACAAATACATCTTCATTAAGATCCATTTTTAAGTAATTAAGAAATTAAATAAAATATTATAATTCACTGCATTCTAACCTAAAATAAAAAAATACTTTTAAAAATATTTTAATAATTTAAGTAATATTATTTTAAATATCCTACTGTAAGTACAACTAATAACAGGCTACAATGCTTTGAACATATTCAAAAAATATTTTGCCAGGTAGGTATGTTATTTATTTATGTACCAAAAGAAAAACTACCTAAGTACAAGCATGTTGGAATGATGGAAAAAATAACAAATGTGTATACCTGTATTGTCTATACGTATATAATATATATAAGTTATACATAATACAGCTTTACCTAAAACACGCGTAGGTACTTACGGGTTTTTTAATTATTCAACCTGCAATAGCAATCATACATGATATGCCAGATGCCATAAGTGTCTCATAATAAATTATCATATAAGTAACTTACTAGTTAATATAAATGTTTGCGCAAAGATGATGTATATAAACAAATATTAAATAATCCTTCGCGTACAAATAATATCCTAAACATTTTATTTCAATATAGCAAAGTCAATATCTAATCCAATGCTAAATAAAATAAAATTATAGCATTACAATTAAAATATAAATATCTAACTATAGGAATTTATACTTGGTTAAAGAAGTAGCTAATACGTTGTTGCTGAAATTAGTTTCATAAAAATTAAATTTCATAAGAATTTCACCTCATCTAAATGCAGTCTTATAACAGGAAAGAATTCACTAAGAGGATCAGAGGACGACCAGATCACCGTGAGACCGTGTGGTGCAGTATACACGTACCGACGAATATGGTAACGAGTATTTAATTTCTGGACAAAAGATTAACCTCTCGAGTTCTCCAGTATTCTCACTGCCATAATTTTATAACCCACATTCAGGAGCTTTTTGTGCATTTCTTTCATTTCTAAAGATGACCATGGTACCTATAACTTGTTAAAATAACGTTAGGTTATTTTTTTCCTCCAACCTAGCAGCAATATAGGACATGGCAATTCAGTTAATTTGATCCGCATCACGCATGTGCCATAATGAACCGATTTTGAAACGGTGATGACTTGTGCGACGATGTCTTCGTTGACGATATGCGTGTAAAAATGAACTGTCAAATTTTAATGAACCGCCGGCAGTAATTTAAGTATAGTGCTTATTTGTATAAGGAATACTTAGTTTTCTTCAATGAAAAAATTAGATTATACAAGAGTAAACTGTATATACAAATAGGACAAAATGATCAACAAGTGTTTTGAATGAGAATAAACATGAAACCTATAAATACGTGGATTTTTGTAAGATCTTGGGAGTGCAATAAAAGATGCTCCAGGTTATTTCCGGCACATTCCCACCCTATTGGAAATAAAAAACGTACAAAATCGTACGGAAATGTATAGAAACGTACAGAGACGTACCGTTCGGTACTGTACATCTCGAATTTGGACACTTTGTACGCTTTAGTATGCCTCTGTACGTTTTTGTACGATTTTCTACGTTTCTGTACGTTTTTGTACGTTTCTGTACGTTTTATAAACTCCTACAATACTTTAATCAGATTCGACAAGAGTTAATTTAGAAAATATACTAAAACGTACAAAATAGTACGGAAACGTACGCAAATGTACACAGACGTACAGAAAGGTACCGATACTTAAGAAGATGTCGGAGCATCGCCTCTCCTCAATAGTTCGTAGTTCCAAGTTTTTGGAAAAACGATAAGTCCAATAAACCTCATATTGCACAGAATAATTAATTATAGTTAGCACTAGGGTACCTAACTCTTAATATTTCTTAAAATTATAAATAAAAAAAGTTACACGCAGCAATAGGCATATCCATAATTTTAAGGTTAACTTTCAATGAATAAACACCTCTTACT